>VZQC01010259.1:1516394-1563432 GCA_009823505.1 Rhizomys pruinosus
TATATATATATAATATGGTCTACATACTTCCAACAATGGTATATGTCATGTTGATTTGATTTGAAGTTCTTTCTTAAAATATTTTATTTATTATTTTACTTTATATGTGTGACTACATTGTCTGGATGTATGTAAGCGTGCCCAAGTCATTCAATGCCCACAGAGGTCAAAAGAGTGCATCAGTCAGATCCCCTGGAACTGGATTTTTTAGCTGACATGTGGGTGCTGGGAAGCAAAACCAGGTCATCTGCAGTAGCAACCAGTGCTCTTAATCACTGAGCCATCTCTCCAACCCCATGGACTTCCTTTTATAGATTTATACTTTTTTATGTTCAACAACAGATGACAGAAGTTATGTTGTACAGATGAAGTAATAGGCTCCCCATAGATAGAAGAAATATTTGCTTTGTGGACCACAGTCTGCTGAAACTATTGCTTGGATACTGCATCCTGTAGAGTGAGCTTGATAGTATTGATAGTATTCATACTCAACAAGATACAGAAACATAAGAGGAAAAGCAGTGCCTGACACAGGCAGCGGAGGCCCCATAGCCGGCCTGTTGCTGACACCCATAATTAATTTTTAGTCATCGCTTTTTGTTTTCATATCACTTCATATGCCTGTTATTAACTCCTCACACTCCCTTGCCTTGCTTGGCTGAATGATCTACTCGATGTTCAGGCCTATCCAAGTTCATCTTCCTTACCCATCCCTAGCGTTGTGCACATTAAATTTCAGGCTAAAATTCAGGATGGCTTTATTATAATTAGAGTACAGTAACTCATAATTACCTATGATAATGGATTACAGGAAAGGCCTGAATAAACAAATTTGTTTGGAGATTTGCTACCTCGCATGAACTATACCATACTATTCCTTGGGAGTGGTGGAAAGGGTAGAAAGAGGGGAAACAGACAGGCTGACTCCACATGACTCATGCCCCTGAGGCAGCTTCACAGAGGGCCTCTGGAATACTATGCATCATCCCTCCTTGGAGCATAAAAGAACTGGCAAAACTGGGATGTTCTGGCTATGAACATTGTATGATCGACTAAATGAGAGGAAATAATTTTATATGTTTCTGGAAGAGAAATATTTTCTTTCATGCCCATTATGACACATGAAAGGAATAAAGCAATAAAGAAATGGAAATATAAGGTATTCAAGAAAATTCTGTTTAAATGACAGATACTTCTGTCAGGTGCTTAAATATTGATAAGGAAAATGATGCACCTTAAGTCAATGCTACTTATGTACTAATGCTTCTTTGAACTTTTTCAGATGTGAAACATTTGAAACCACTCCTTTTATGAGACTTCTTGTATAGTCAATGATTTTTCTGTAGTAGATATACCCATAAATGTATCTAAATGTGGGCCATTGAGACAGTGATATGATACATGTCCCTTAATTGTGCAACTTGTTTTCAGGTGACTTTTCTAATTTGAATCCAAACCTAATAAACATTTATTAAATACCTGGAAGTTTCTTGCTTGTTTTTTTTTCTCTTTGAAGGTGAAAAGATAAGGTCAAGGAAGATACTGCACATAAGCATTTCTTTCTGTGGATAGTGGTGTAGGTTACAGGATTCGATGAGGTTCAAATTCTTCCAGGGATGAATGATTTCACACTCTTCCTGGCTTAGTTCTGCCACCTTTATTTTTGTTTTGTTTGGCTTTTGTCTTCCCAAAGAAAGAAATTATAAGAAGAATATTGTAATCATCTATAAGGAGGTAGATTTTTTTATAATTTCAATTTATTAAAGGAGTGTTTTCATAATTTTGTAACATGAAAATATAACAATAATTGTACAGCAATAGGCTATATACATTCTGGAAGCTATAATTAATAATCTGATTTTTTTTAATTATTTTTTTCATTTCACAGGAAAACAGAAACAATACAAAATGACAATAACAAATCAAGGCAGCAAAATAAAGTGACAGAAATGGAGGGAATTTCTATTTCTTATTCTGGTAAAACAAGGAATCAATCTGCAGGGCATGGTTTGCACTTCTCTTTGTTTTTCTTTTTTCCCTTCATTCTTTCTTTTCTTCCTTCTTTTCCTGCTCTTTTGGGGCTACCAGAAGGATATATGTTTACTGGTTAGACAAGGAACCCTTGAATTCTCAGCTGAGAAAGTGTCTGGTTAATTGGGGGGGGTGTGTGTCTCATCCCTAACCTGCCTCATAAATTTCTAGCTCCTGTTTAGTTATGTTACCTTCTGAAAAGGGTCACCCCAATCTCCAGAACGGAATCAGGATGCAGACCACTCTGACATTTTCCAGCTGAAAAGGGACACTGGGTGTGGCAACTGGGTATCCCACATTCAGACAATCAATCTAAAAGACCCCCAAGCATAACTATAGAGGGGGAAAAATCCTTGAGTGGTGCCCACAAAGGTGAAATGAAGGCAGGAGTAGTTAGGTACATGATCTAGGCAGGGGACCAGGAGAATAAGAAAAGGGTGAATTCAAATGTCCAACTTAAAAAAGTCCACTAGAATTACTTGACCAGGGGCTTCAAAGCATCCATTTATTAGGTTTCTCCTTCTGTCCATTTGGCCATGGTGTCTAGACTGAGGGTCTGCTTTTCGAGCATTTTAATAGTGAGGATATGAGGATATGAGTTTCCACTTAGTTCCTAGAAAGAGAAAATTTTATTATTGAACATTAATTAAATATAATAGTAGGCTTGTCCTTTGCCTTCAGGTGACCATTCTCTGTTAACCAAGGGCAGGATCTAAGGTTTTTATGCCTGCTTAATGTTATTTCATATAAATTTACACCCAATATGTGGAGAGACAGTTTTTCAAGCTATTGAAAGAAATATATTGACTATATTTTGGTTATACTTTCTTTTGGGGTGCTTAAGTCCACACAATTAGCACAGATTAACCAAACTGTTTTCTCAAGGTCATTTGAGGTTCTGGACTTCAGGGGCCCACGGGCTTTTCTTTTGTCGGGGCGGAGGGGTTGTAGCACCTGGCTCCTTCTGGACATTTTTTTTTCCAGACAGGGTCCCAGCTGACCTGAAGCTCTCTATGTAGACAAGGCTGGCCTTGAACTCACAGAAATCAGCCTGCCTCTGCCCCCTGAGTGCTGGGATTAATGGCGTGCACCACCATGCCTGGCATCTTTCTGGCCATTTTTTAAATGATTTTATTGATGAATTGTGTATTTCATTCATTACCTTTCAGTCCAATTGAGACACATTCCCCTCCCCCTGCCCCATCCCACCCCTGTTCATGCCTTCTGCCACACATGTCTTGCATCTTTCTCTCAGTATTTCCAAAGATTTTCCCTGTAGAGGCTTGTTGTTTTGGAAGGTAATGTAAATTAAAACCACTTTCAGATACCATCTCACTCCAATGCAACCAGCTAAGATCAAGAAAACAAAAGACACCAAATGCTGGAGAGGTTGTGGGGAAAGGGAAACAGTCATCCATCCACTGCTGATGGGAATGTAACCTTGTACAACCATTATGGAAAGCAGTGTGGAGAACCCTTAAAAGACTCAAAATGAGCCTACCATCTTTTGACCATTATTAACCAGATCCATCTACTGAGGACGAGGTCAGGTCTTGCTAGACCAGGCTTACCTTTGGAGTATGAAGTGACTTTCCTCTATGTTGTACTTCTTTATAGACTGGACACTGGATAGGGTTCTGTTAGTGGATCTCCAAGACCTCCCTGCACAGAAAGCATGGTGATTCATAATTGCAGAACATTTTTAAGAAATGTCCCCATAAAAACTCCCCTGGGAGCAATTGATCTCAGAGGCCAAGGAAGAAAATTGTTCCTTAAATCTCTTGGCCATAGGTAAATTGGGCCGTAGGTATAGGCCACAGGTATGGGCATTAAATATACAAAAAAGGTAAGCTACATCAATCTGGTACTTTAAATTACTGTATCATATTTAGATAAAGCTTGAAGAAAAGCCTAAGAAGCCTTGCATAAACATTGACTGGAAGAAATTTAACACTACAGGACAAGCAGACAAAGCCAATAAGAGTTTAGACAATTTTAGGCATTAAATATAAATGATTTACGGGGTCTGGAGAGATAGCCTAGCAGTTAAAGAGTGCCGACTGCTCTTGCAGAGGACCCGGATTGGATCCCTAGCACCCACATGGTGGCTGAGAACCATCTTTAACCTCCACGGCATTGCACAACATGGGTGCATCAACCTGTATGCAGACAGTACACTCATACATATAAAAAATAAAAAATTAAAAAATTAAAAAATATATGAATGATTTACTATAAACAGATGTAGTTTCTTTATTTCCCAAACCCCATATCCTGGTCTGTAGTTTTCTTTTTTTTTTTTTTTTTTTTTTTTTTTGGTCTTTTCAAGAGAGGGTCTCCTTGCAGCCCAAGCTGTCCTAGAACTCACTCTATAGACCAGGCTGGCCTTGAACTCACAAAGATCTGCCTGCCTCTGCCTCCGAAGTGCTAGGATTAAAGGCATGGGCTACCATGCCCAGTGGGGAAAAAAAAAGCAACCATAGTTCTCTAATAACAGGGAACATACCTATTGACTGGAAGTCCATCCAAACTCTCTTTCTGGGCTGCATACCATTAGTTCAGCAAGGTAAATCAAGCCTTTCTTGAATCAAGTTATCTTGAAATGGGAAGAACAGATATCAAAAGTAACACTGGCATAATAGCCAGAGACCAAAAAATATCTTTCAGTATTCAAAGGTAACCCATTACTTGTCTATGCCCCTTTAATCCAAATTCTACAAATGAAAGTCCAGTAAAAGTGCCAGGCATGGTAGTGCATACCTTTAATCCCAGCACTCGGGAGGCAGAGGCAAGTGGATCTCTGTGAGTTCAAGTCCAGCCTGGTCTACATAGCAAGCTCCAGGCCAGCTGGGGCTAAAGAGAGATCCTGTCTCAAAAAGACAAAACAAAACAAGCAAACAAACAAAAAACAATCACAACCCTATAGAGTTAATGGTTATAATCCCATTTAAACCATTAGTAGTAAACCAGCGTTAGTGTTTATACCATTCTACTCTAGAAACATTTAACCATATAGGCTTGGAAAAAAATTTTTTTTCTATCTGGCCCAAAGATTTTCCACCTGGCGATCAAATATCCCACACACAAGATACAACCAAAAGTCATGAGTTCTATTTTATCTAGTATTAACATAGTGACTCCTCCTTCTTTCTCAGTGCCATTTACTTGTATTATTTTTTTACCCTCCTTTCACCTTGGGATAATATCTATTTTTAAAGGTGAGGTAACTGTCCTGGAGACAAGAAAAACCAACCAAAAACAAACCAAATCAAAACTGTGGGTTTTGTTGTTGGTTTTTTCTTTCATTTTTCTGAAATAGGGTAAGTNAATTGGAGAATTCATTCCATTAATATTTAAAACTATTGAGAGAATTAAGTTGCTTCCAATTGTTTTAATTTCTAGTATACTCTTACCCTAAGTTTTTATTTCCATAGTGGTAATATTTGTTTTCTGGTGTTGATTGGTTATAGTCATCCCTGCCCTTTGCTTTTTCTATCACTTGAAGTATTCTCTGCAGGTATGGCTTGTTGGAGAGGAATTCTTTCAACTTATTTATTTTTATTTTTTATTTTTTGGTCTATTCAAGACAAGGTTTTCCTGTAGCCTCAGCTGTCCTGGAACTCACTCTGTAGACCAGGCTGGCCTTGAACTCACAAAGATCCGCCTGCCTCTGCCTCCCAAGTGCTAGGATTAAAGATCTGCCCCACCACACCCAGCTCTTTCAACTTATTTATATTATGGAACATTTTCCTTTCTCCTTCAATTATGACAGATATTTTTGCTGGATAAAGTACTCTGGCATCTATAGTCTTTTTAAATCAGGAATATTTTAGACCAGGCTCTTCTGGCTTTTATCATCTGGATTGAGAAATCAGCTGTAATTCTCATAGGTATTCCTTTGTAGGTAACTTTTTCTTTCTTTTGCAGCCTTCAGTATCCTTTGTTTGCTTTGAACCTCTTGTGTTTTTATTATGATATGGCTTTTTTTTTTTTCCTGCTTGGTGTTCTATATGTTTCTAATAATTATATAGGTATCTCTTGCTTTAATTTGGGAAAAATTTCCTCTAAAATTTTATTGAAGACCTGGGCCACATCGTTATCCTGTGAGTTTTCTTCCTCTTCTATCCTTATAATCTGCAGGTTTGTTCTTTTCATACTATCCCATACCTCCTGGTTATTCCATTCTTGTGTTTTTTTTTTTAATTTTCCTAATCTTTACTACATTAATCCAATTCTTCCATATTGTTTTCCAATCTTGATATTATATTTTCTATGTCATTCATTCTATTATTAAGAGTTTCTCTCATCCTTTCCAAGTTGTTTTGGGAATGTTGCATTTCTTTTTTCATTTCAGCTTGAATTTTCTTCAGTGTTTCTATATCTTTTGTAATTTCATTCTGCAATTTATCATTGTACTCTTTCAATTTATCTCTGTCTTCTTTTAGGTCCCAGACTTCTTTGTTTATAAGCTCCTTAAATTCCTCCAAATCCTTAATTTCTCTAATCACATTCATAATTGTTCTTTTGAGATCCTGAGTTATATCCAAGGGTTCTTCATTAGAGGGTACTTGAATAAGAGATCCACCAGAGTCTTTCTTTTGTTGAGCTTTAGGTATTTGGGTAGCTTCTTGGAAGTGGATCTAATGTGAAGCTTAGGTGTTTGTTGAGCTGATGCTGATTTTGGTTATATTCTTTAGGTGTTTGTTGACTTCTTAATTGATGTAAAGTTGTGGATACTTAAGGCTCTAAAATCTCAACTCTATCCTAATACTGCACAGACCAACACCCCTCACCCAACCAGTAAACAGTTCCCCCAATGGACTAAGCCATGCAACACCAAAGCTGGCCCAAATCCCAAGGCCTGTGAAACCCTCACCCCAAGGGCCCCTGGACCTGTTGGAAGGAAAGTCACAATGCTTCTTCTACAATGCAGCTGGTGACCCTACGTCCAAGTGGGGTGAATCCCAATCACCGATGGAACCACTGTTCAGCACCCTTAATCTACTCACTGGTCCTCCAGGGTCAGGCACCAAGGTCTGTACCTGGGTTCAGTAGGAGAAAGGCTCAGCCACACCTGGGCTATCCTTGTTGTCTCCTGATGCCGTTAGGTAGTCTATAGCCCAAATTGTAGTCCTTAATCATCTAAATGCCCTCGGACCCCCTCTGGTGTTTCTGAATGCTCTTGGGGGCCTCTAAGTCCCCCTCCAACTTTGCCCTTGGATGCTCAGAATGCATGCACTAACTGGGGAGCCACCATCTTGGAAAAGCCAATTATCCGATTCTTTTGATCATTAAAAATTAGTTACAAATATGTTAAGTTTAGAAAGTAGATAATAGTAGAGTAAATATTATATGTATATAATTATATTAAAAATTTAAAAGCATACATAGTATTAATATTCATTATGGTAGTTTACATTAATTCTTTTACAATTTAATCAAGTATTACTGAATTTTGGTCATTCCCATCTTCCATTATTCTGTCTCATCATGCTGTCTGTCCTGTGAAAAGTTTTCTTCACATCAAATTACTTATTATCTTGCTACTTTGATTCTTTTGTTGTTGTTTTCACCACAATTTACCATTTTATTGCATGAACATGAGTAGTGGGGTTATGTACTGGAACATGGGAAACATACCAGTGGCTTCACAACTGATTGAAGAAATTGGCTTTCCCTCCCCCAGCATCCATGAAATGCCCATAGTCTCTCAGTGAACAGTAAACCATCATTTGCCATGCTTCCCAGAGTGGTGAAAATGTGATGGACTGATTTTGGTGCAGGTCTTGTGCAGGTAGCCCCAGCTGCAGTAAATTCTAGGAGTGAAATGAGCATATGATGTCCAGGAGACACTATTGTTCAGCAATCCTCCCTCATCTCGAGCTCTTACAGTATTTCTTCTCATTTGTTGAATTGTTCTCTTAATTTAGGAGGAGGAGCTATAGATGTCCCAGTTAGAGCTGAGCACTTCACAATCTTATTCACTGCACATTGACCAATTTTGAGTCCGCATTAATCACCATGTATTAGAAAAAGAATCTTCTCCAAGGAAGGCTGAGACCAGCACTAATCTATGAGTATAAATGAAGTATGCAGATGGCAGATCGACACAATGCTCATTTAGCAAAACAATAATAGGTTCTTGCCTAAGGAGTATGATGGCCTAAGATAGAGGCTCTAGACCCAGTTTATAGTACCAGGCTGAGTTCTAGCCAATCAGAAATTGGTTAGTTAAACCCATAGTCATGCCACTTGTACCTGTTGGCATATCCTGTGAAGCAGGCTGTGTTGTAGCTCATGGAGTCCACAGCTAGGTAGGACAGGTAATGACCTTTCTCCTCCAGCAGCTTGCATAGAACGTTCTGAGACTGTGTAAGCCAGCCCACATTCAGTGTTATTTTAACATAAAACATTGTAAGAGATGTACTTTCCTAGAAATCGCATGAAGGAAAAGAAAATTGAGTGCTCTATTGGGATTTAGAAGTCAAAACTTTAATAATAACTGTACTAGTACCATTCCTGAAACCAGCTATGAGGCATTCTTTTCATTCTTATGTCATTTGAGAATCTTTGACTACATAAATTCTTAAATTTCTCTGTTAACCAATTGTCAAAGGAGAATAATAAAGGAAAAAATGGGAATTAATTGAAGACTAATGGTCCCTGCTAGATTAAGGACTACAGAATTTTCTATAATGGGTATATGACTAAAAGTTACAGAGAAGTTCCCTGTTAATTCCCCCCAAACAATGCTAAAATTAAAAGAAAGTACAGCCCAGCATGACATACATATCTGATGAGTAAGTACAGAGTCTCTGGAAAAGCTATACCTCTTTTTATTTTCCTTCCCTGACTTGTATCTTCTTGTGTGAACCATCAAGAAAAATTCCCTGACATTATGTATAAGAACTCGTTACTCAGCAGGGAGAAAACTGGTTTTTATATTCTTCAGGCCTCATTTAATTTGTATCTACAAGGAATGATTGAGTACTGAGCTTGGCCTCTAATTATGAACTTAAGATAGGAGGGTGAAGCTTAGTTCTGTGACCACCCATGAGCCTACCTAATGGTTGTGTTAAATATAATCAGGTGGAGACAGACTTACAGAGCCGGTTTCGGCTGAAATTCCGTGGTGAAAGAAGCCTTCACAAAATCCAGTGCACATCTATTTGGAATGACACATCACTGCATTAAGCTCTGAAAACTAACTCACATCAGTTATTCCAGTCCTTATGGAATATATGACAAATTGTCATCTAAAATATATATATATCTGTTGGTCGTTTAATCATGTGTGGCCACAATCCACAAGATGTTCTTCCCTCCTTGGACCAGGGTAGCTGCTTTACAAGACTGAAAGCTTTGGAGCTGTCCCTTGCCGGCAGGCTGACAGTTCCTTGGCTGAGCTCTGGCCAAAAGGGAAGAGGGAACCTCGAGAAGTCACCCAAAGACAAAGGAAACTGACTCAGAGGCCAGAAAGAAAAGGACTCAGTTTTATTCATGCCAGTAATGTATTTATATACTAAAAGCAGCTACTGTGCTCTGGGCAAGGAGGTGGGGGGCAGGAGGGTGTGAAATGAGAGGAAGGGAAGTGTGAATCATCTTGGCTTCCACCAGGGACAGCAGAGCTCCCATTTGCATAAACAGTAAGCTAGAGGTGTGACAGTTTTGCTCAATATATTAAAAGAAAAGGCCATCAGGGTCTGGAACTTTGCAGAGATAGGTGAAGAGGAAATACTGCATTATCCCAACCTCAAGGAAATATCAGATAACTTATGGAAGCCCCCGGGACAGTCTGCAGTTCCGTACCTTAAGCCAGACAAAGTCTCACTCCTACAACAAATTACATTTATTTATTTATTTATTTATTTATTTATTTATTTATTTATATATAAAACATTGGAAAAACCCATAGTGCAAGGTGTATATACAATATTATCATTTTACAGCATTTTCAACCATTTTGTTTCATATTGTGGTATAAAAACTGTGAAGGATTCTTCGTATTGTTAAATTCAGCATACATATGCATTTGTACAAAGAAAACTTATATATTCTTGACAATTTGCACATAAACTTCAACTCAACATGCAAGTGTAATTTTGTAACATGTAACTGACATTTGTATAAACATGGCAGTCAAGCTTTCAGCCAATCACAGGCTAGAAATTGCTCAGACGTATCCAATTATAAGCAAATGTGGAGCTCTGATTAATAAGACCCTTTCTATATCTTCTCTTTACACATGTGGCTACCCATGTTGCTGCAGAGAAGTAGAATTCTCAGTACTGAGTGGCTCAGGGTATTATTATGCTGCCCATGAATTATCAAATAAACTCTGCTAACTTTGTCTAAAGTTTTATTTTGTATTTTCACATTTCCAATGGTAATTTTATTTTCTGAGACCCTATGTGTTGATTGCTAATATAATATTTTGACAAGTGGAACACTACAATAAAGGTCAGGGTTGTTGTCTTTCCAATTGTGCCATATCCAAACATAACTGCTTGTGTGTCAAAGTATAATCACAAATGCATTCCTCTACAGATCAGTTGAAGTATTATTAGAGCAAGATATTCAAATGTCTGATAACTATTTGTAGACTTTCTGAAAATGGTAAGAACCAATCAGAGCCCAACTCAAATATTAGGTTTAAACTGTTTTTTTAAGTGCATATTTAAGTTTCACTTTGTTTTGCTTATTTTTTTGTTTTGAAACAGGATCTTAACATGTACCTAACACTGGCCTTGAACTCACTATGTACCTGTGCTGGAACTCTGAATTCACCTGCTTCAGTTTTCCAAATGCTAGGATGACAGATGTGCACCAAGTGAACTGGGGTTCGCTTATTTCTTTTTTAAAACTGTTTTTGCATATGTATTTTGTTTAATTGCCACCATGTTCTCCAATGTTCTGACATTATCTTTCCTCTTGACATCCTAATGAAACCATTTGAAGTACTCAAATACTGAAAGTCAAAAAATATTCTCCTTTAACAAAGAATTTCAATTCACATCTTCTATCTTACTTTTTGCTCCAAACTTAGCTTCTTGTTATGTTTAAGAGGGTTTTTTTTCCATAGTATGAGAGTTGTATCCACCTAAATTTATGTTTTCAGTTATATTTTATAAATCCTTAGTACATATGTTGCTAATTAATATAACAGAAACAGGAAATCTTACAGTTTTCACTGTTTTCTAGTGAAAAAGACAAAGTTAAAATTAACAGTTCATTTGATATAAGAGTGCTACCCAGGGATTCACTCACTCATGACTCAGGGAGCATTGTGGAAGAGGTGGTAGAAAGATTGTAAGAGCCAGGTTTGGTAGAGGATCATAAAGAAACATGTCCTTCCAGGTTTCTAGGAATTTTCTCATAGGAACTGATAACAATAGTGGCAGCATTCACAAGACCCATGAAAACTCAATCAGATAAAAACCCAGCATAGAACTGGGGAAATGGGCAGTAGACCCCCAAATTAGCAGAGGAACTATTGGCAGCTGGGTAATGGAGAGTGATTAATAAGGGAGTGACTTTAGATAGCTGAGTTAACCTCAGTGGATGAAATTGCACTGAAGGAAACTTGGGTACACAAACATGACTGGATAGGCTTTAACAGATATGACAAAATGCATGAAATCCTGGGGGATGATATGGGGAGTATCAATGTGAGATGGGGTATAAAAATGACTAAGATGTTTTGTATGAAATGGACAAAAAGCAGTAAAAATTATATGTTGGAAAAAAAAATAGTTCACTAAAGCCGAATATTTGAAAGGTCTGTTTAGTGCAAGTATATTATCTTTTATTTGGTAGTAAAGGCAGATAGATGCATTTTTTTTTAAAAGGAGCATATTAATACATTTTCAAATTACTAGTTATTACACATTCAAGACTAAAGCTTTATATTTATTTTCCATAATGTTCATATTAACAAGACATAATTAGGTGACTTGCTTGCAAATGAATAAAAGCAAAAAAACAGAAAGTGAAAACTTGGGTTATATATAAGTTGTTGGTGTTATTTTGATTTTGTTTTGTTACTGTTTTGATGAACAAACAGTATGTTTCATGTAGTGCAATAAAATTCAGACAAAATACTTTAGAAGTTTAGTGTCCCTTGGTGGCAATTATAAACATCTGCATAGTAAAAATAAAAATAATATATAACAGTATTTTCAGTGACCATGGCACATTCAACATGCTGGCCACCACTTGCTTCTCCCATAGTGTGTGGTGTGTGCTTCTCAGCCTTTTAATCTCCTTTACTTCTCCCTTCCTTCCTTTAACTTTGCCCAGTAATAAACATGAGAATCCTCTTCTTTGTTCTGCACATCATGATTAATTCAATACATCTGCATACAAAGAAAACAGAGATACCAAGGGATAACAGGCTCAGAAAGGGGAAAAAAAATCCATTCAAGCATAGCACATGAAAATTCTTTGATAATTCCTTAAGAAGAATCAGCTGCTTAAGTCTTCCTCATAAGGCTTTAGATGCTATATTGCATGGCTGTTTTTCATCCTTGATTGCTTTAGGTTTCTACTTTCCTTCTTTGTTAAAATTCTGATCCCCTACTCCTCTGTGGATTCCCAAGCACTCTTTTATATCAAGAAAAAGTTATTATACAGAATATCTAAGCCAGAACAATACAAATGATTCAGATAAATTTCTTACCTTTGCTAAGTGAATTCGTTTTTGCCTAACAATTTAATTATTCCCTGATATATTTACAAAAAAGTGAATATGTTACAATAATAGTTTGACTCTTTGGGATATTCACATCTTGATTCTAAATGGTCATAAAATATGTAAAAACAAAGTATTTAATACCAAGCTGATAACAATGAATGTTCCCTTAAAGCAGTTTTAAACAATGAATGATATCATAAATGTGCTAGTATTTTGGCAATTATATAATATCATTTCTCTATGTGAAAATAGGTCAACCTTTTCTTGTGGAGAATTCCTATACTGGTCTATTTTACATGTGAGCATTTTATATTTATGTTTAGTTCACATTTACATAAAGTCCATATCTCATCATATCTATGAACTAATTTCTTTAAGTAATACAGAATTTGATTAATCTATGCTTTTCCATTTCTATAATTTCATAGAATTAAGTTAAATATTACTAGAAAATAAATTTTCCTGAAATGTCACACAGTTTTGATAAACAAACTTTAAGACATGTAAGTTATTCACAACAACATCTCTTTGAAAAATGTTGGTTTATTCTGAGATAGTTGACAATTTCTGTTGCCTGCCGCAACAGGGACTAGAGAGGAGGTTCTGTGAGTAAAGCAATAGCTGGATGAGTAGGAGGATTAGAGTTTGCCTCCCAATAACCCACCTAAAAGCCAGACAGGATTTGTGTATTGTCTCTAATCCCAGAGCCCAGGAGGCAGATAGGAAAAGACTGGAGGAAGCTGGCTAACACGAATAGCCAGTTCAGTGCACTTCAGGTTCAAGTGAGAGACCATGCCTCAATATAAAAGAAGTACAGGCATCTAGAAAGACACCTGATATCAACCCCTGGCTGTTACATGTATATGGACCATTGTGCATATGCAGACACACAGGAGTGCCCACATATAGGGAAATATACAAATATACAGGACTTATACATAGAACAGCAACAACAGAAAAAAAAAACTGTAACAATACCTACTCTTCAGCTTCATGGCTATTCATATTTATTCAAAATAAATATTTATATTTATTTTAACATAAATATAATGATATGGCCTTATTTTACTATTAGCATTGTAATGTGTAATAAGAACAGGAAAATATTATATTAATAATTGGTACCCTAATAATGCTTACTGTATCCATGTGAAATGATGTATATTTTCATGTTACATCTCTTATCCTTTATGAAGTCCAAAAAAGTTCAGACATTATTATCATCGCAGTTTACCAGCTGAGAAAATTCAGGCACAAAGTAGCCACATAATTTAAAAGACACCATGCAGATAACATATTGAAGCCCATAAATGATGTGACTCTGTGCTTTCTTGAAGACCTATCTTAAGTATTATGTAGCATAAATTGAATTCAATTGGATATAAGAAAAATATGACTTTTGGAAAGGTTATTTTAATATGGAATCCCCCAGTGACATATTTGAGGAAAGTGTAAAGCATGCATTAAAGTCCATAAAGTGCATGTGTGACTTCAGGAATGCCCCTAAAGGCATAGTTTGATTCATCATTTTCACGTTGGACTAAGTGCCTTTGAAAAATGTGACACTAGATCATCTATCCTTTACCAACTGCAGTCCCTGAAGCAGACTTATTTCCAGATCACCTTTGACTAAGGATTCCAGAGCCTTTATATTTTTCCAAGTTAATGAGTTCTCAGTCACCTTGGTCATGCAAACATTCCAAATCCTTCAATACAGTTTGCACGTCTTTAGGTTCCAGCTCTGCCAGAATTAATATTCCATGCTTTAAATGCTTCTGTTTTATAGTCATTTGGGCAACTATTTGAAAAGGAAAATGGGGTAGAAATTCAGACCTTAACCTTCAAATTCTCCTAGGTGAAATACAGAAATTTTGCTTTAGTATTCCTTGTTATTCTGTTGTAGACACAGGTTCATGAAAATTTCATGAATTGACCTCAAAATTAAATCACGTGGGCACTGTCCTCTATAATCTGTGTTAATTTAAGATGTTAAATTTCAGTTTTAGTGAATGGTAACTCCAACCAAAGTCGCATTGTTGCCCCTCATGGAATTTGATGCTTGTGTTTCTTTATAGACTTTTGGAAGATAAACTAAAATTTCTTAGCTGTAGATGCCAAGAAAAGGTTACATCACTCTGCTAGCCATTTTTGAGTGATTTCTACTAAACATAAGTTCAAATTTTGTTCAACCTTCTATAATCAAAATCAGGAAATATTAATAACAATAACCATTCCATGCATATGCACTTTGAAAGAAGAATGCTAAGCACATGTATGCAAAATGGGGGTAAGGATTTTAAAAGCCATTTCAGTTTTGAATTGTATGAAGTTTTCTGTGGTTTCTTCTGTGAAGTAAAACAAATGCTACTAATAATGAAAAAAAAATCTTTAAAATCAAGACGTGAAATGAGCAAATTTTATTTGAATGTGTATGCAGATAAATATCAGTGCTTGTATGCCAAGGAACATGAACATGAAAGTTGTTTGATTACATACATAGTAGGTAAGCAATATCTCCCCCCAGGGAGAAAAAGTTCTTTTATTCTGTCACTGTAATAAGGTAGAATTTACAAAATATCTCATATGTCCCAGGACTTTGATAACCCTGCACTTTCTTGTCAATTTTAATAACATTTATTGGCTAACATTAGGCACTAATCTCTATTGGTCATTAACCAGATAAAAATAAATAGAAATTTCCTCTCCACCTTCATTTCCAGAACACTTTTGCTGTTGTGGAAAAATAGATGATATACTATTTTCCTGACCAATTTTTGCATAGATAACAAACCCGTAACTCTTGACGATGGAAGATGACACTAATGACCTTACCCAAACTAATTTGGAAAGAAATACAAGCTAGAAATAAAAATGTTGGGAGAGGCAGAATTTTGAATTTTGACTTCATGTCTGTCGATTAGAACTCTTTATTTTAATTTTATTGTCTCGACAAGAAAAAACACAGGCAATAGAAATATAAAAAACAACAGACTTAATATTTGTTGTGCCTGTAACAAAATAAATGCAACTCAATGACTTACATAATTAAATTCATAATTTTAAGCCTTTCTCTCCTAATTTACATTATTTTATGGGTAGGAATTCAGGTTTCCAGTTTCTAGCAGTTGATTTGTCATTAACTATTAATTTCTAGCTATTTAATATTCATGAAATTCTCAAAAGAGGACAACAAAGTAAGAGTGAAAAAGTTTCTCACAAAGAAAATGTTTTTGTGGCTCAAATTATAAAGATTTTCTGTATAAGTACAATTTTGGAGAAAAATTATTATTTACTATGAAATTATCATACATTCCCATTTTCATGTAGACTTTTCTTTTTGATATGTACCTTTCTTTGGTTTTGTAACATATTTGAAGTGTATTGAAATTCACTTATTTTGAGCTATGTTTCATTCCTGTATGGTCTTGTGCCCATTAGTGTAAATATTTGTAAATTTTAGTAAGTTGAACTAATAGACAAAATATCATAGAACTTATTCAACACTTCCTTTCTTATTGGACTTTGTAACTTGCTGGAATGTTTAAAGAAAGAATAAATACATTTATTTAGATATATTTTCATAGATTTTTTTCCATATTTTCTTCATGCTCATAGGAACTGTAAGAAGACTATAGGGTCTCCCTTTAGTCCAAGATGGCCTAGAGCTTGCTATGAAGACCAGGCTGGCTTTGAACTCACAGAGATCTGCCTGCCTCTGCCTTCTGAGTGCTGGGATTAAAGACATACAAAACCACGCTAGGCCTCCAAATTATTTTTAATGTGTCAAAAACAATTGCCCTCAGTAAAATAAAAAAGAAATTCATTAGAGAAGAAAGTTATTCATTTTATTATTCAATAATATGTATGGTGTATATTGTAAGTCTCATGACATACATTCTAACAATATTAATAACAGGAGAATTGAGCACTTATACTGAAGAGTCTTCATAGAATGTGTAGTTCTGACAGTTAGTTGTTTTAAATGCTCTCTCTTTGTTTTTTCTGATTGACCATTAAATAAATTCCTACCTGGTTACTACTATAAGGAGAATGTCTCATCAAAGAAAAATAACAAATGTCCTTATTTATTAGGAAGCATAGCTAGAGATAAGAATCACATAAAACTGGTGGAAATTATTCTTATTCTCATTATTTTTTAACTTTATACTAGAAGAAATTACAGAGTGAATATGCTGAAAGAACTTTTTCAATACCTGATAATTCAGTCATCATATTCAGAAGCTTTGGTGTAACACTATAGCACTTGAAGTCAATTTAGGCTTTCTGAGTTACTGGCAAATCTATATGGACCACATATACATTATATAAATATATATTTATATGTATTGTAATGTTGTATTACATATAAACGATAATCATACTTTTGCCCTTGGGATTCTGTGTTAACCCTACACCAGCACTTGGGAGTTTGAGGCAAAAAAGATCATGTCTCCTCCAGCCTTGGCAACCTGGCAAGACCCTGTTTCAAAAACTGGAAGTAACACTTCAAGCTCTGAAAATACTACCCCTATTAGAATGACTGTTTCTTAGACTTGAAGGCAAGAAATCCCTGAGTTAGAAGATTCTCAAGGGGTAATAGAGAATGTGTGGCCTGTCCCTAACTATGGTTCGCAGGGAGCAATATGACTATGGCAGGTCCTTGTGTTTCTTAGCAGAAGGAGCAGAAGCTATAGTTTAAGGCAAGAGTGATTTCAGTACCTGTAAACAATGTGTGTGGAGTGATAAATGGTTGAGGTGATAGATAGTCTGATTATCCTGAAAAGAAGAGTAACTTTTAAATGAAAAAAATAAATGAATGCAAGAAATAAAAAAAGAGGAAGTCAATAGCCATATGGCACTGGATTTAAAGTATGTGTTGAATGGAAATTGAGAGGTTGAGAAAACAGAAGAAATGAAAGCAACAGATTGAAAGAGATGTTTACGGCAAGAGAAAATAGAAAGGAACCTGACAAAGAATGGGAAAGGAGGATTTTGCTATTGGATATAAACCTGATCTCATAGATGTTTTGCAAGAGATTTCAATAAACCCGTGAATGTTTCAGATTAAAAAAAATACTACCCCATCTCCAGATTCATGTTTTAGCATCAAAAACTAGTATTAAACTTGGCTTATGATGATTTGATTTTAAAAAGAAGGTCTATGCATTCCTACTCAGTATGAATTAGAGGCTCCTTTCATCAAATTTTCTCGACTTTATTTTACAACTGTTAATTTCTTTTGGTGACAAGTGAACTCCTACATTGTTTAATCTTTTGCAAGGGGACACTGTAAGTTTTTCATGCATGGTAGGTACTATAATGGATGGGGGTGTGGTGTTACCAAAGAGCATTTTGGGTTGTCCCAGTATAGGGGTATATGAGTGCTAGTGATAGTAAATAGGAGGGATTCAGGAGTTCTAGATGCTGCTCTGTAACAAATGAAAAACTTGTGAAACTTTTACCAAAAACTCTCCTAGAGAAGTGTCAATAGTATCATTGCTGAGAAATACTGTAGGTTAAACAGTACATTTATATAAGCACTGACTTTGCAAGGTATTAGTCCTGAAAGTTGATCAATTAGGCAATGATAATTGACAATTGTTTTCATTTATTTTATATGAGAAGTGTATATCTCATGATTTATACTCTGTGAGGTTTATCCTACATAAATGAGTAAAACTATTATATTTCATTACATTCTTATTTTACTTGCTCTTTTTCAGAGGAGAATTAAATTGCATAGCTTCCTTATTTTACCAGTTGACTTTCTTCAAAGCACATTACATCAGAAAGAAGATGAGTATGCCTAAGAGTGAGAGAATAGTTAAGCTTATCAGATTCCATGATGTTGATCAGTTCAATGAAAGAAATACAGTTGTTTATGAACTTAAAATAGGATGCCATTACAGAATTTCCACATTTAAAGCAGGTGAGGGCAGTTTCCAGTTTCTAACAGAATAATCAAGTTGGAAAAGAATAACTCATTTGCAACAGGAAGAAGGAAGGTTGAGCACACAGGAGGTAACCTAACATTTTCAATGAAAGAATTAAATAAAGGAAAGGGCTACTAAGGAACACAAAGTTCTCAGATAATAAGTTGCACTATTGAAGAAAACAATTCTCCCTACATATTTATAAATTTTGCACCTACAAAATGTAAAACACCAATATAATATGTTTGTATCCTGTAAGAGGATTAAAAATATTAGAAAAATATAAATGAACAATAGAAAATGGTTTTTAAACAATAATAGGGATATTTGTATAATTTTAATATACCAAACCTTAAAAGCACTCTAAAGTCAGGGGTAAACTTACCACCAGAATACGAAAACTTATCTCAGACAAATCCAGAGAATGATAGAGAAAGTCAAGCAATAGATACAATAAAAATACCAGAATTGGTTTCATACACAATAATTATAAGTCACATGTATTGGAATAATAATAAATGACTTAGAAATAATATCTGCTTATTTTCAAACATTGTAAGAACTGTAACTATTGTTTAAACATTTTACATTGAAACAAAATGTAGTATAGAAAACAAAGTAAAAGTTTTTTGCTTGTTTCAGAGAGACTGGGCCTCACTGTCACCTCACCTGACCTGGGATTCCTTACATACACCAAGGTGGCCTCAGTCTCACAGAAATCTATCTGCCTCTACCTTCCAAGTGCTAAGATTAAGGCATGTGCCAATATGCACAGTCTATTCTTAAATCATTCACCATGCAATATTTACAGCTTCTTAAAGAATAATGAAAAAGTACAACATGAGTTATTAACTCATAAACTCAATTTTCATCTACAATTTGTTTTGCCTTTTAAAATATAAAAATAAAAAAGCATTGTATATAAAGATCCCATTTACAATTTAAAATCATAATCTATTAATTTCCATATATGTAAACTTTTTTCTGAAAGTTGAAAGTGCATTTGCCACCATGTGAGTCAATATTTCTATAACTAGCCACACAAAATTTCTTTGGAAGGTTATTATATTAGTAGAATAAATTATTAGAAACCAGTCAAACAGTATCAGGAGAAAACTAGCCAATGTGATTATGGAATTGATGTGCTGGAATTCAATGCTACAATTAGACAGGGTGAGGGATTTCCATACGAACAATATGGGGCCCCTCCAGAATAGTTATATGTCATCATGACCCAACTGCAGGTATAAAGGCAAAATACCAAACCATCTGCTTTGGGAAAAGTATAGTGTGTGTATGTAACTAAATATATACCTTTATAAGCATATGCTGTCTCTAGAACAATTCATAAATACTAATTAACATTTTAAATGTCAGTTTTAGCTGAGCCCCAAGGGTAGAAAATTATTTATTAAAAGTTTAATGTCCTCAGCATTCATTTTTTAAATAATTTTAGTTTTTGCAATGTGTTTGTTTTACCAAAAGATAAATCTATGAAATACAGTGTCTTATTAGCATCTTATGTGATTGACTATTAAAAACAAGAGGTAAATTGCTTTTATTTGAATTCTGAAGATAATAATGGAGATTTTCAGGTATATCAATTGCAGAACTTAAAAATTACAATTCTAAATTCCAACAGGTCATTAAAATGCAAGTTCTTCTTATTTCTATTGAGAGAGATTGGTAAACAAAGTAATGTAAACTTATTCCTATGTGTTCTGATGGACATTGTATACAATCTTCTGGTAAATTCCTTTCACGATGACTATAGGATTAGGTAGTGGGCCTCCTTATGAGTCTAATGATTACTTATTTAAGCAGACAATGGCTTTTGAGAAATAAGTGTAATGACAGAAAAAATTCTAATAGGGAGAATCAGTTTGTTGAACATTTTTACATGATTGTAATTTTATTCTAATAAGCAAAAATCCCTGCATGAGATCAGCATATAGGCTGGAACATGCTTCCATAACAAATTGGAACAAGTGTATAAGAAACCTAAAAAACCCATTTTGTTATCTCTTATTTGCTTCATATATATACTGTTACAAAATAATAATATATCTTAATATAAATTTACATACAATTCATCTTAAATATAGCTAAATAAGACACCAAGAGAAAATACCACAGGACAGGGTACAATAATCTTTTATTTTTCTGGATTGGTTATAAACTTGAAGAAGTGATATTTTATGCTAGGTACCTAAAGTTTATCAAATCAGTCAGGCAGTATGGAAAGAAGTAGTCCAGTATTATTTAAAAAACTATCTCAGGAATAAAAAGATATTCCTTTGTCACTAGAAAAATATGTTTAAATACAATAATAATTCTGTTCTGAAAAAATTATAAAATGCAGCCAGAGAAATATACTTTGTCATGTACAATGGATATTTAAATAAATACAAAAATAAAAATTTAAGGGATTAGGATAGTTTCTATCTGCTAATGAAGGCTCATTTTTCATAATTAAGAGAACAGAGATATTAAAAAATAGGGATATTGTTTTAGATTTTTAAAAGTTCTTTTGTGTTTCTACCACTTCAAAGTCAACTCTGAAATACATTTGTTTCTCTGTACACAATGCTGACAAATCTATAACAGTCTCACAGTCCAATTTATCTGAGTTAAAATATGTTAACTGGGTTGTTTTAAGTCAGTCATTTTGAAATGACAAAATATGAATGCTTACAATAAGTTGGCCATTATGATATATATATAGAGAGATAGAGAGAGATAGAGAGAGAGAAATATCACACAGTATCCTTTATATTGTACAATTTTTCATGTTAATTAAAATGATTCAACATTGATAAAATTGATAGCAACATGAAGATTTAGCACTTTCTCCCCAAAAGTTACAAATAGAATTGTTATTATCTAAACCTATTAACAGCTTTTTTCATGTACAAAGTGCACAAGTGTCTTTGATCACTTTAAAAATCTTACAAAAAGTTAAACCTGATTATAATTTAGTGATTCAAGTCACAAACTTAGTTGGGGAAAAAGAAGTTTGTAACATATATATTTTTTGGTCTTTTTGAGACAGGGTCTCCCTTTAGCCCAAACTGGCCTAGAGATTGCTATGTAGATGAGGCTGGCCTTGAACCCATAGAGATCCACCTGCCTCTGCTGGGATTAAAGGCGTGCACCATGCACAGTACTAAAGATGGTTCTTAGCTGCCATGTGGATTTGTAATATTAATAAAGTTAAAAAGACATGTTAAAATAACAAAACAAAAATCTACTGGGTTAATAGATTTAGACAGCATTAAGTGGATGGATTCTAAAAGTATCCCGAAGATCGGATGAATAAGGAATGCTCTGGAAATCTAGTCTCGAGAAATAAATGGATTCATTTCTGGCTGCTTCTTCTAACAGAATATGGACATTTCATAGTTAACCTTCGAGACTAGTAAAAGCTTTATAATTTACCAAGTTGCTGTAAGTAATTGAAATATTAAACTTTTAAGACTTGTATTTAATTTTTGGTTTTTTGGTCATTTTGAGACAGGGTCTCCCTGTAGGTCCAGCTGTCCTGGAACTCACTAAGTAGACCACGCTGACCTTGAAATCACAAAGATCTGCCTGCCTCTGCCACCCCAGTGCTAAGATTGAAGGCAGCATCACTGTGCCTGGCAAAAAAAAATTCTCAATTCTTAAATTAATAATGTATAGTTTAATATCCAGACATGAGATCAATTCTTATTTATGATTGTATGAATATTATCATAAGAAATTATGTTAGTGTTTTACCATGGCAACTATTAGCTAAGTGATTTAATGAAATGAACAACAGCAAATTCATTTTTATAATTGCAGATGAAATGTAAATTCTACAATGAGTTTAAAAATCAATGGATTTTAAAAAAATAGTTTAAAATATTATAGTATTGCCCCTTAGCATCACTGTATGTAACCATATAAAAAAGAAGTTAATTGAAAGTTTCTAAATGGAAAGTCTCCATTGCACATTTCTTAGCATAACTGTTTTAAAATTCAGATTATTTTGTCAAGTATACTGAGATTAGCGATATGTTTGTTATTTCATTAAACATGAAATAATCCCAAAAAAATGCCTTTCTCTTTAGGTAAACAAGCCAACAACTGGCTTTCTATTTATGATAACCTTCTGAACTTAATCCCTAGTAGTTAAAAACAAACATGTCAACAACTTATCAAAGTCTTGAATAATCTAATGGACTTTAGCCAGGTGAACGTTCCTGTATAAATGACTCTTGAAAGCTTTCTTTAGAAAATGTAGTCTAGGGGCTGGAGAGATAGCCTAGCGGTTAAGAGCGCCAACTGCTCTTGCAGAGGACCTGGGTTCAATTCCCAGCACCCACATGGTGGCTGAGAACCATCTTTAAGTCCAGTTCTAGGGGAATCCGACACCCTCTTCTGAACTCCGCGGCATTGCACGACACAGGGGCACGACACAGGGGCACAAACCTACATGCAGACAGTACATTCATACACATTAAAAAAAAATAAATTAAAAAAAAGAAAAATATTAAAAAAAGAAAATGTGATCTAAATGGGACTTCAGCCAGTGTCCAGTCTATAAATAGGAAAGTCTGCTCATGCTTCAAAAAGGGAACCCTGGTCTAATAAGGCCTGACATTGTCCTCGAGTGGATGGAACTGGTAAATGAAAAGACAAAAGGAGCCAGGGGCTCCCTGCCCCTCCAAAATCTGAGTGACCACTGAGGACCAGATCCTCAACTTACCTCGAGAAAACAAAAACCTTGTTTAATCTGGGCTGTGTGGCCTTCAGCATCCAAAAGGGAAGAGTATGAACCAGGAAAATAAAAAAAAAAAAAAAAAAATGAAAGAAGAAATAAAGTATCATGACGCTGTTGTACTTAGTCGTTTGGATTGCCTTAGCACGGACCATAGCTTAAATGCCGCATACCAATTTGGCAGAGAGTCTTAAGGGAAAACTTTCTTCTTTGCCCTCAGAGTTCAACCTAACTCCCAGGGGACTATGCATGGAGGGAGGGGGATATCTTGAAATCTCCTGCAAATGTGAGTCACCAGTCTTCCTGTGCAGGGAGGTCTTGGAGATTCATTAATGGGATTTCAGCCAGTGTCCAGTTTATAATGAAGACAGTCTCTGCTCATGCTTCAGAAAGGGAAGCCTGGTCTCACAAAACCTGACTTTGTCCTTGAGTGGATGGAACTGGTAAACGAAAAGCCAAAAGGAGACAGCCCCCCCCAAAAAAACAAAAACCCTGAGTGACCCTAGATTCTCAACTGACTAGATTCTCAACTGACCTTGAGGAAACAAAAACCTTGGTTAATGTGGGCTAACTCTGTGGTCTTAAACATCCAAAAGGACATTATAATCAGAAATAAATAATTAGTAAGGCCTAAGCAATTGTACTTCAGGTATAAAACTTGAGATCTTAGTAAAAATACGAAAAGAAAAGAAAAGAAAAGAAAAGAAAAGAAAAGAAAAGAAAAGAAAAGAAAAGAAAAGAAAAAAAAAGAAAAGCACTGTTGTTTTGCCTGTCTTCAATTCTTACTGGAAAGTGCAACTACCCTATGGCTTCCACTGCTTTTGCCATCCTTCAAAGACATGACACGCAGCTTTTCAACCTTCCAATAAGGACTGAAGATTCATATCTCTCCAAGAATTCCTCAAACCTTCAGTGCCAGATGGGGACTAAGACATCCAGCTTGTGGACTGAGCAACTATTGGGGTTCCAGCCTCTTCAGAGTATAGACTACCATTGTTGGACTACCCAGGCTGTACAATGGAGACAAGTACAAGAAGACCAAGAAACGACGTGGTGCTTGCTGGACCTCATTCGGTGACCATGGGAAGGGAAGACCCCAGTGTGGAGCACAAGGGCAGGATTGATGGTTGTTTGGGCTTGCCAAACAAGAGACTTCAAATAATTCCTTAAGGAAAACATGACATCTTTCAACCCAGTAAAGAAAATAATAATAATAATAATAATAATAATAAAGAAATGATAAGCCAAAGATGCTAAAACCTATGATGTCATAATATTGATATATGTATGGCATGGATATATGTATATTTTGGAGTGATACAAATTGCAAGGAACAACAGCAGTAACAACAAAAAGACTGGGTCAAAGAACTGAGTGAAATAGTGAATTTCTGCCTGAAACAGTAAACTTCCACATTGAAAATTTTAAAAGAGACTGAGAAAAAGATGAAAAACATGTTTGGCAGAATGCATGAGCTCTGGTGGGGTGGGGTGGGGCAAGGAATGGGAAATGGGTCTCGACTTGATTGGAAATTTTGTATGAAATGCACAAAGCTTCAAAAAAAAGTGGCTTTAAAAAAGAAAATGTAATCTATGTTAACACAATTACTGTTTATCCCTATATTTCTATGGAATGGAAATTCGTGTTTTATCATTATGGCCTGCAAATATCTTGATTCAAGAAATAGCATAGATGCTTCCAACAAGTTATACACTATGGAAATTCTAACCAGCTTTCCAAAAATACATGAAGCAACTAAGGGGAAAGTAAGAAAGAGCAGCCAGAAAGACTAGATTAAAGACAATGAATCAAAAATAAGGGGGAATATTTAATATTTTCAACATTTTAAAGGAAAAATAAACTTTTAAGAATATTAATAACAGAGAGGCACACTGGGAAGAACGTTTAATGTTCACAAACATGGATGAAATGTGTCAACTAAAGAAAGAGTAAGCTGCAGGAACATTCAGGTAACAATTAAGTGAAAAATAGTTGTTTTGACATGCTGACATCCTGTCTTTCCTGCTATAAAGGGAGAAACAGAAGGGTGATGGGGAGGAAACAATGCTAACAAGGAAAAGGGGAGAAAGCACTGCAGGAGGGAGAAGAAATGCCTATTTTAGTATCAATAAAAACCATAATTTTCAGGGAAGCTTGAAGCCAAATAAGCCATTCAAATTTTTGAGCTCCTACTAGAATGTGTGGGATGGTGCTGCTACTTTTTAATGCACCTGGCCCCTTTTGAGTATCCCGGCTGAAGAACTATGAAAACGGGGTTTATGGCTCACCAGAAAACAGAGCCCTCATTTTGCTCAAGCGAGTGTTAATCAGTATGTCGAGAGAGCATTGAACACTAGATTATCCCACAAGGAATCACAAATTTTAAGAATTTAAGACATAAATACAATTGTGATGAGTTTCTTTTGTAGCTTACATTATAACTCTTAAAAGAATGACCTGCAAACACTACTGGTTTGATCAAATCTATGACCAGATACCAGAAGCTTATGTAGAGCTCCATGATCACTTTAGACTTGTTTGAAAAAAAAAAAAAAAAAAAAAAACCCTCCAGATTGTATGTAGCACTTGCCCTTACTACACATAAACTGATCCACTGTGAAAAATTACATATGTCTAACAGCTTCCTGTCCCTCTCATTTAAAAGGAAGAAGTGAGGAAATGACATAAAGTGTATTTTACAATATAAGTATTGAAATAAAGATTTGAATTAGTTATAGCATAGTAACTGTCTTGTATTTTACAGGTTTAAATATTCTAATGATACACTGTTATTAAAAAGAAACACACATTTTCATTTTACTTCTTCATGTTTTCAAAATGAGTATTTTGGGTGAGCAAACTCGAAGATTATTTTTAAAGTTATATAAAACAATTCTCATAGGTGATTATCAAATAATTCCCATTCAATTCCTTCTATGTTATATAATTGTAAGCCTGTTCTGCAGCATTCCTAATTTGCAGTTCATTGCCTGCACATATAACAACATCAGGTTTCAATCACTATACTGACAGCAAGCAATAGTTGGCTACATTTCACTCGTTTTTATTAAGTACTGAATACCTTGGCATGTGCTACATTGTGACAAAGTTGAATTTGGAATAATGTCTTGTTCAATTATACAGAACAGCTTTAATGGATGGAAAGAAACCACCGAGTTAAGTTGACAAGAGCAGCACATCTCCCAGTGCTGTTTCAGAGTCCTGGCTGTGGTTAGAGCTGATACCTGTATCTGAATCCGTGTCATTAGTGTATGTGTTCAACACCCTTTGAGTGAAGGCAGGGACCTCCTCACTCGGAGTTTCAGCTTCCTTCCCTTGGTTTTCCTTTAACTGGCATCCATCTTTGCTGCTAATGCGCCGTGAACTGAGCTCCTGGGCTAGCAGATCATATTCTTTTGCTTTCATCTGAAGTAGTGAGTCACTGTATTTAATCTCTTTCTGGATGCCACTCAAGTGAGAGTGGATTTTCAAACCAGCTTTCATACTTTCCTCCAAATTGCACATAACAGTTTCTATATTGAAGCATTCCAGCTCACAGGCAGCTGCCCCCTCTGTGTCTCCACTTACTTCAACACCCATGCTTTTCACCTCACTCTCAATCTCAGCTGAGAGCTTTTCAATGAGCATTCTGTAGTACTTCAGCCGTTCTTCCAGCTGTAGTATTCCATCACTTTCGCTCAAATCCTCCAGAGCTTGGTTTTCCTCAGAAGGAAAATTTGGTTTCTGCTCAGTTTCACTGAAAGAGGTCATTAAATAGGCGTCCTGAACATAATTCTCCCCGTCATTCTCTACTCGATCAAGATGGAACTTAGCTTCACATTTTTCAATTTCTAGATCCAACTCTTTCATTCTTTGGACTTGCTGATGAATAGTATGGTCCTGAGAAATAATCAGATGAACTAATGTCTCCATGCTGTCTCGATCCTGAGAAACCGTGTCCTGTTTAATTTTAGCCAGTTTCTTGAAGGTTTTCCTGACGATTCGTTTTTGTTTATCTGGTGGTAATGTCTTCATGTAATTCGCTGGGCTCAGCTCCCAAGGCTTTTCAGTATTTTGCACAAGCTTGGCATCAGCTGTCCGCCACAAGGGAACCGGAAGAAAAGCATCTGTTTTAACCAAAACAAACTGCATATTGGGCTGTTCATCCCCCCATGCCTTCCACAGCTTCAGGATCCTGGTTAGAGGAGGAAGAGCACGCTCTGAGCCTCTCCACTTCTCAAGGATGCAGTAGTCGTTGGCCTTGCCCAGAAGAAAGCGTTTCTCTCCAAAAGTAGCCTGGTGTTCCTCCAGCAAGGCCTGGATGACGTCAGCGGAGGTGGTACGTTTGGTTAAGCCACAAACAATTTTTTCCTCCTGGCAAACCCAAACCACAATTTCCTTCTCTTCTGAATCCATGTCTTTAGTTGGAGATCTGAAAGAAAAACAAAGCTTATTATATTTCTGTCATCACTTGTGTAAACCCTGAAGGATGGTTTAGCATATTAACGTTTCTAGACTTTGCTTCTAAACTGAGGCACACTTCAAGGTTGTGGTTACATATTAATAATGAGATGTAATACTAGAGGAATACGTAAAACTTTGAGAGTCCCAATTCAATATTCTGTTTGGTTGTTATAGGAGTACAGATTGTCATCAATAAGGCTATTTGGGTTTATCTTCTAAGGTTAGTTTTGACATATTCAAGGAACTGCTGCAGGGATGCAGTGACCACAATTATCCTAGAGGCATAAAAAGGAAGATCCAGGATGACTGCCCCTCCCATCTCCTGGCTGTGGACAAGAGAAAACATGGAAACAGTTAGAGAGGTCAGATATTTTCATCAGAGTCAACAATAATGGAATCTTCAAAGCAGTCATTCTTTCATATGCCAACTCCATGCCAGCCATGCCTGACATTATTAAACATATAGCAATAAGCAAGATGGATGGTGATATGAATGTATAACATAAATAACATTTATTTATTAGCTTGCTCATTGCTATGCCCAAGTACTTGACATAGACAACTTAAAGGAGGGAAAATGTACACAGTCTGAGAAGGGTTCCTTCTGGTAACTTGATCCCACGCACTCGAGAAGAACATCATATTAAGGTAAAGGGCTTGTGGAACAGAAAGTATGGTGTACAGGAATCAGAAAGAACAGCTAACATCATGGTAAGCAGAAACAGAACAGTTTCTTAAGTGTAAGGAACCAGGGCCCCAAGAACATGCCTTAGGTGACAACTTCCTTCAGGTAGGCCCACCTTCTGCAGTTTCACCTCCTCCCAACAGTGTAGAGAATGGATGGATGGGTAGTTAGATAAACAGATAGATATATAAATTTGATAGTACTTCCTCTTTTGCTATGGGAAAGACATGGTTTATTAATTTGGGTGTTGTTACCTTAACAAACTATGTAAAACTGTATTTTGGAAGCAAACAATTTGTTGCAACTCAGTTCTAGAGCTACAAGGCCTGTTCACTTCATTTGATGGCATTTTCTGGGTGACAGAATCCTAAGGCAGCATAGAGCATCACATGGAAGGAGAGAATGTACATCCCTATGGATAGTCAGTCTCTTTCTTCTCATAAATCCATTATAATCCAACAAGATTGACTCTGTCAGATGGCTTTTTCTAATCATAATAATTTCTTAAAGGTCCTATTTCTAAACATTCAGGTTACATAAAGCTTCTTCTCAGTGCCATAAATCCATGATAGAAATAAAACTACTGCAGGAAGTATATGCATGAAGGATGATGACTCATATTTAAACTACAAAACTGGAGGTATATTTATCTAGGGAGGAGAAAAACTGTGGATCTCTTAAATAAAAAGAGCAAAGGGTTTATATGATTTCTAAAATTCTCTTTTGGAGAATTGTTAAAAGTCCTTTTCCATTGTGAATGTGAATTACATTAACTAAGCACTTCCATAATATCTTTCTAAGGAATGTTAAGAAACAAGTGATATGATTTATGCCCCAATATGATTTATGGTGACATGAGGTTTATGAGTTAGAAAGAAACCAGATATCAGAATTAATTTGAATTCATTTGCCACTTTACATAATACCTTCAAGGCAAATACTTAATTATGAAATTGTCCCCTTTTCTAAACTCATTTAATGAATACATAGTGAGCACAGTGACATGTATTACAATATACAAACACAAACACACACATACACACATACAAACACACACCTACTTAGAACTTATGGTGTTTATGTTTTAGTGGTAATATTCACTAACTCTATAAACTTGCTTTTTATAGGAAATAATCATGGCGATTACACTTGACTCTCTGAGGTGAAGAATAAATTAGTGGCATCAAGAACTGTCACTCCAACAATTAGAATATTATGTAATCACCCAAAATCTACCTGGAAATTTAATGATACTTTCACAAAATCTGTATTTAGTGACTCTTTGTTGAATAATATATTTAAAAATAAATGTGATATTCTGAACATCTTTATATTTTTCTGGCTAATTGTGAGCCATACCAATTTAAATATTTAGAGTGTTAGAAACTAATATTATTTTTTAAATCTTTTTTATTTTTTTCTGGCTTTATTTATTTATTTATTTATTTATTTATTTATTTATTTATTTTAACAAATCTAGACCCGTGTTCCCGCCCATTCCCCCACCCCACCAGAGCTCATGCATTCTGCCAAACATGCTTTTCATCTCTTTCTCAGTCTTTCTCAATATTCTCCATGAGGAAGTTGACTGTTTTGAGCAGAAGTTCACTGTTTCAGTCAGTTCTTGGATCAGTCATTTCTTGTTGTTTGTTGTTGTTGTTGTTTGTTGTCTGTTGTTTCCAAATATGCATCACTCCCAAGCTGCTTTGGACAAAAACTCAAGCGGGGCCATCACACAAGGAAATATTACAATTGGGTAATTGGCCACTAGCATCCAACCAGAGGAGGGATACCATTCAGTCGTTTGTTTTTTTCTGGGACTGGTTGTACTTCACTCAGCATGATGTCTCAGCTCCAGCCATTTTCCTTGCAACGCTCGTGATGTCGTCTTCTTTTACTGCCTGCATAGAACTCTTCTTTAATATTTTTATTTTATGTGTAATGACGTTTTTGCCTCCATGTATATAAACACCCCGTGTGACTGTGCAATGTCCACAAAGCCAGAAAAATGGCTGCGATCCCCTGAAATCAGGATGTACAGATTGTTGTTAGCTGCAAGTGGGTTGGAATAAAACCTGGGACCTTTGAAGAAGCTGCAAGTTCTAAAGCGGAGCTATCTCCTCCAGTCCCAAACTAATATTCTAATAAAAAATACCAAATGTTTTCACAGGAAAAGTTATGACCGATGCACTATTTATTGGGCAAACTGGCTTTATCATTGGTGTTCTTTAGCTGATGTCCGTATCTGTGCTTCTAGTTGCGTACTTTATCCCATGTCTGTTGTTACCAAACATTACTACTGTGGAATTACTCTAAATACACTTTCCATTACAACAATACTGAAAAAAATACTACAAATTTTACTTTTACATTACATAGTTAGGAATTTGTTTACTTTAGCTTGCATATTTTGAAATGTAACTACTATGTTGTCATTATTTAAAATAAACACTAATTTCAAATATGACTTTTCATAAATGATATTAACAATTATTTATGTATTGTCACAATAATAAACAACAGATGATATTACTATCTATCACTATTAAATGAAGAATTTATGTGGTAACTTTTGTTAGAATGTTGAGGTAAGTTTGCAAATATTTATTGTAGAGGTGGAGAGTGCCCTGCGGTTAAGAGCGCCGACTTCTTACAGAGGCCCAGGTTCGATCCCCAGCCACCCAATGAGCGGCTGAGAAACTGTCTGAAAACTCCAATTCCAAGAGACTCCTCAGTTCCAGGGGAATCCGGGCCCTCTCTTCTGCCTCCGCGCGCATTGCCACGACACGGGGCACAAACGCCTGCAGACAGTACATTCATACACATCCCATACAAAATATTAAAAAATTATAAAAAACGAAAAGAAAATATTTACTGAAAATAAATAACATTGAGGCAGTGAAATGGCTCATCAGTTAAAGGACCTTGTCACTAACCCTCACCAACTGAGTTTAATGATTCCCCAGAACCCAAATGGGGAAAAAAGAGAGCTGAATTCTATGAAGTTGTCTTCTGACCTCTTCAAGTGGAAAGGGACACACACGGCACACACACACACACACACACACACACACGCTTGCACATACCTACATACACACTAAAATACATAAATAGATGTAATACAGAACACTGCAAATAATAGCTATTAAATATAAAGCATCTAAAGTATTATAGGCACTGCATTTAGCGCCGCTACATTTTATAATATTAATTATCAGAGTTCTGCAATGCCAGTAGCTATATTAATATCATTTCACAAATGAGCTACTGAGTGATGGTTGCTATCTGCCACTTGACTTATGTCTCATGCTGGGAGCTCTGAGTTTCAAAACTGAAGAACACTATAAAAATAAGTTTATGGGCAGCATGCTTTAGTCCTGTGGGTTATGCAGAAAACAAGGTACACTACTATGTTTACAGAGATTTATCACCAAAACTTTAGCTGTTTATAGCAGTGGACTCAGTGTCTGCACAACTTAATTTATTAGAAGGAATGCTCATCTACAGAAACCTTGTCAGCTCACATCAAGGTATATTTGGGACACAAACTTGATTCCATAGGCCTTAACATATGTGACAGAATATATAAATTCAGTGGTGGAGCTAGTGGGGTAGTCCAGATAGAGGAGGGATGGGTAAGTATGTTTAAGATGTATGAAATACACAAAATTCAATAAAAATATATATTTCAATAAAAGAGAAAAAAAAAGAAAAATAAATAATGCTTAGCCAGGATAAAACAGAAAGAACATAGACTTCTTTCAAGTTGTTGTCCATGGCAAAAGTGCAGGAATGTGTTATCATCTGTGACAGTAAAAAAACTATCTTGTCTCTTAGATGACACAATAATAAAGAGTTTCTGGTTGCTCTGGGCTTCTCCATTAGCTGGCAAAACGTGTATTTAAATTCCTAGGGCCACTCTGTGTTCTGTTCTCTATCTGCTTGGGAATCATCAGCTCTGGTCTTCAGCTGTAGATCACTTTTGACCTATGAACTCCTCATTCATAGGTAAGAGCCATGAATGACAGTGTAACACAGGGAGCAAAGAACCCTGTTGTATAACAGAGAATCACTACATACACGACTTTCTCCCAACACCTCCAGGATTCCTACTCTGATTAAACTGCTTCCTAATTTGGAAAGATCAAGTTCTTAGATACTGAACACCTCCATCACAAAGATCTGCTAATATTTGGCTTATCCCATCAAGCTCCAATAATGTTCATTATAATCAATGAGGAAAGATAGTATTGATTCCACATTACATATGAAGCAATTAGAAAATTTATTCAAATTTCATAGTATTGCTGGCTCTAAGCCTTTTCTTAATTGTTTCTAAAGTACAACCAGTGTTCTTATATTTTATCAGGTAAGCTACTACTAAATTAGTTGAGGAATTTTTACAAGCCTAATCCAAATGAAGTAACCCTCAAACCTTCTGCCACTTCAGTGAATACATTTAACTGTCATGATCATTACTGAATTTAGGCAATAAACCTACACTACTCGCTTTACATATCTAAGGTTTATTTTATAGTTGGCTTAGGATTTGGGAAACTCATTATTTTATAATAAAGGTTAAAGAGAGTTTCTAGTCACTCATTTGACAAATATTTGCTCATCATCTCCTCTGCGGTTTTCATTGTCTTGGGAACTGGATGATTCTAAGGCATGTATGACTTCTAAGACCGTGGCATACCCTGGGACTCAGCTGTAACACGGAGTAGGAACACTGTTTAGTGTTCAGTTGTACTACTAATGTTTTCATTATATTAATTATATTCAAATGACAGACATATGAATGCATGGCTCTAAGTGTTGCATAGATTAATAATCTAAATAAAAGATACAGAATATAGTGAAAAGAAATATTCACTAAAGTAAACAAATATAGAAATCTTAATATTTTCTTTATGAAATAATTATATGCTTTGATCGCAACTCTTGAAAAACCTAGTTATTTAATATAGGTGTACATTTAACACTAAAGCTGGAGAAAATTATTCCTTTCCCTCCCTTTCCCTAGGGATATAGCTCAGTGAGCAATTTGCCGGTCCAGCATACTGCCTTTTGGAATCTCCTACTATCTAGTAGAAGCAATAATATCTACAAATATATACATAAAATGTTTGAAGAGCAAACTTGGACTTGGTAACTTGGTTTGTGATGTATTATAATAAACAGTGTTTATCTAAAGAATGCAATTGAAGTGGTTGAGATACTTGAACTCCAATTCTAATGCAACACTGCTATTTCAAAATGAAAACATAAATACATAGCATGTCTGAGAGAGTTTGTTTTTGTTTTGATTTTCAGTATGATTTGGGAGAGCCTTACACTGTTCATCTCTGTGACAGAATACATGAGAAAACACCTTAAGAGAAGGAGTTATTTTGATTTGTGGTTTCAGAAGTTATAATCCATGTTCAGTTGGTTCCATTGTTTCTGGAGACTGCTGAGGTAGAGCATCATGGTGAAGAGGGTTTGGAGGAGCAGAGCTGCCAAGCTCATGGTGCCCAGGACACAGGGAGCAATGGGAAAGAACTCGTTATAAACGTCCAAACTAGGGCTGGAGAGATGGCCTAGCGGCTAAGAGCACCGACTGCTCTTGCAGAGGACCCAGGTTCGATCCCCAGCACCCACATGGTGGCTAAGAACCATCTGTAATTCCAATTCCAGGAGAACTCCAGTTCCAGGGGAATCCGAGACCCTCTTCTGACCTCCGCGGCATTGCACAGCACAGGTGCACAAACCTACATGCAGACAGTACATTCATTCACATACAAAAATAAAAATAAAAATTAAAAAAGAACTACAAAAAAAAATAAACGCCCAAGCCATGGCCCAAATGCCCCCTCTGCTATGAACTGACAAGATGAATTAATGATAAATTAACAAGCAGTTCTCCATGATTGGATCCACACATATGTTTTTTGAAGGGCGTGCCATGAACAGACTGTAAGAGGAAATGAGTGTTGCATGATTTACTAAGTCTTAAACTCTCCAGATAATATGTTATGGTCCCATAAAACACTGAAAACTACGTAACAGTATTGTGTTTTTAATCTATAATATTTTATATTGCAATATCATGTCCATTGGTGTACATATACAGTGGTTTAGTACTATTTATAGATAAATTCACTACCATTCTTAGTATGTTACTTTTAAAACCTTGTGGAGCCCAGAAAATAATACTCTTATTTATTCAATCTCGTTTCATTAATTAGTTAAACTATTTCTGGTATGCTGGAAATGTTTGTATATATTTAGTATTTAGAAACTAATATTTGTGTATATAGTATTTACCAATAATCCTCATTTTACAGATGATAGAAATCAGACAAGGCGATGGTAACCATTCCGCCTAAAGTCACAGGTCTAGGAAGTGGAGTTCCCTCCAACTCTGGCTTTAAAACTAGTTACTATAATTATTTAAAATAAATTACAGGAGCCATTATGACTACCTACCTACAGATATCTTCATGCCTATGAACTGGTAGCATTTCATAACTTCTTTTTAAAATACTGTTTTTGCATTAATTTTTTTTTCTCATGGTTTACTTCCTATAATTAATACATTCGATGGTTTTAATGCTTTGAGGTAAAATATAAATTTGACTTACTTTATTTCTATCATTCTTATATTTACAGAGGAATATCAAATCAACTACTGAAGCAATCACATTTATTAGAGCGTGATACTAAGGACAAAGGAATTGAGGCTAGAACCTGTAATATACCAGCTGAACGGGAGGTGAGCACAGGTGTTGGTTTCAATACTAAACTCTCTAGATGATCTGCTAGGGATTTCAACTGGTGGACATGACAGTGGAGGCTACTGAGGAATGTCACAACTATAAATAAGTTACTTATAAAGTAGCTGGTTTTAAAATGGAGATGACCTGGATTATAAGGTTAAACTTTATTACTTTTGCTGTTATGTGATAGATAAACTCAAAGCATTGCAAAGTGTCAAAACCAGACCCCATGAGAAATGCATATGTACAGTCTGAACATTAGTGCACAACTATACATGGGGGTTGGATGGCAAGTGACACAATGTCAGACAGAATACACCTCCATTTGAGTGGTTGGTGAGAGTAATCCAAGAGACTCTCAAAAATAACATAGCTTATTGCCATAGCTCTTGATTATCTTCCAGAACTAGGAAATAAATCCTTATTGCTCAAGGCAGGACATACTTCAGAAATAGGAGTTATGGAACAGGAACTGACCTGGAAGTCTTTTACCTGAAGTTTAGCACTCATAATGCTAGATAATATACATACTGCTTGGGAGAAAATCAATCAATTGTACAATCCAGCCCTAAAACCTAATATCCATAGTGACCTGCACAGGAATCTACCTCTATTGGTGCAATAGTGACACTATTATCTGGGGGATGATTAATAGTTATCTAATTGGACTAAAAACTCTCAATGGGAGTGAACTCATGAGTGTCATTGTAAACTCAGCCAAATCACTGGAGAGGACATAGAACCTCAAGAAAACCCTATTGGTGTCAGATCTTTAGAAAATGAAATTTCTTACCATACACCAAATATGGAATCTTATATTTACAGACAAACATTCTGTACACCATTCATCCAAGAAGCTTCTTTTTGCAATAGATAGAGAATACTGCATAATCCCACAATGATTCAGACACAGAAAATATATGTCGGAACCATGTCTAATCCTAGGAGACACATCTACAGTTAAATCTCTATTCCTAAAACTTATGGAACAGAGCAGAATGAGGCACAGAGAGAAAATGAGCTCATCCCTCGGTTCTCACCAGTGCAACTTCCTTACACAGTAGAGTTCAATGTAAACAGAAGGCCGCAACTGGCCAAGTTTCAAAGCATGAAAGCCTCAAGAGAGTGTATGTTGGATAAGAGCCCTATATTAAACATAACCAACCCACAGCTCAGGGATCATTGTGGAAAAGGGGGCAGAAAGTTTCTAAGAGCCAGAGCTGGTCGATGAATGTGGGAAGCAGAGGCTTACAGATAACTGGAAACTTTCATAGGTGAACTTGTATCAAGGTTGACATCAGGCTCAGGACCCATACCAAGTCAGACAAGGTCTCAGAGTGGAGCAAGAGAAATGGATGGGGAACTGGCCCTGGACTAAGAACTACTGGACACAGATTACTGCTAGTTGAGGACAAGTGTACCTTACTTAAGATTTCTAGATGTGCTGATGAGACTCTAGTGGATGAATTTGCACAGAGGACATCTGGGTTCAAAAGCCTGACTGCATAACTTGGATGATGTAATTCATGAGTTCTGATGGGGGTGGGGCATGTGGGGGGGTGCTTAATTTTATTAGGAACCATTGTATGAAATGTACAAATGCTCAAAAAGTTTTAAAAGAACCATAATAATGCATCATGATTTACTGAATTAAAAGGAAATGTACAAGCTTAAATGGATATAAATAGTAGAAAATATTATATATAGTCAAGAGTGGTCTGTTTACATACTTTCAAATCATTTTGGGTTTTAGATGAGCTCAATAACTGTTCTTGATTTCAGTCACAAAGATCTGCCTACTTCTTGCTTTCAAGGGCTGGGGTTAAAGGCATGTTTCACCACGCCCAGCAAAATTTCATAATATGTATACCAAAGACTTTTTTTTTTTTTTGTCTTTTTGAGACAAGGTCTCCCTGTAGCTCCGGCTGTCCTGGAACTCACTATTGTAGACCAGGCTGGCCTTGAACAAAGACTTGTTTTATAATAAATGTCTGTATGATTCATTGTCAGTAACTGTTTTGATTTCTAGACATATGTTAAATACACATATATTTGGGTCACATAAAATATTTTTGAGGGGAAAGGGCATGCGAGTGGGAAATTTTTAAGAAGTCCTGGCTTAAAGGTTTTGAGGTAGATATGAAGACTAGTACTCACACTTGACCTTCGCCCATTTGTCATCCATTTCCTATGGGATTTTACACTGAAATACATGAAAGCAAAAATGATAAGGGAAACATTACAAGTCTCATATACTGTAACTTAAATGTTGATGAAAATCGACATTTTGTTTTATGTAATATAAAGTAACTTTCTTCCTCTCTCCATTCCATACCCATTCTTTTCCAACTACATTCCCTGTTAGTCCAGAGCTGATTGGCATTTTGCTGCTGTGAAAACACAAATATTTAAAATGGGTTTGCTTTTAAATCATGAATAAGCTTATTTTTCCAGACTAGTAAAGCATTCTTCTTCATTAAATAAATATTTGGTATAGGCTATAGGCTTTAAAGGAGGTATGTGGGAATGGCATGCTGGTAATGCAAAGGACACCTGGGCAATGGTGGAAGGATTCTGTTGAATTAGCACTGATGAGTGCTTCTTTGCCATCTATGCTGCCCTATATAGGAAAGACAAGCAAATATTACAGCAAAGAAAGGGATTTCTGAGTACTAAGAATTTATGAGAAGAGGGAGACAAGGCAAAATACAGTCTTTAAAAGATGAAACGGAAATATACAGGTACAGCTTTGGGAAATGACAGAGGAAAATAAATCTGCTCTGGTTTAAGTTTGCTGTTGAGGTCTAAGGATGCTAGATATAACCAGATAAATCACTGACAATGTTTTAGTTGGCTTTCCTGTTGCTGTCAAAACCGACAAAACCAAGTGAGGGAGGAAATGGTTTATTTTATCTTAAACTTCCAAATGCCAGTCTGTAGTTGAGGTGAGGCAGGCAGGAACTCAGGGCAGAATCCTAGAGGCAAAGACTGAAGCATAGAGCAGGGAGGAGGCTGCCTACTAGCTTGTTCATTCGGCCTGTGCTCGGCCTTCTTTACTGCATAACCCAGGACCATCTGAGCAGCAGTTTTACTACCCCCAGTGGGTTGGGCCCTCCCACATCACTCAATAATCAAGAAATTGTCTCACAGATTTGCGCAGAGACAATCCAAAAGAGTTACTTCCTCATTTGACATTCTCTCTTCCTAGGCTTGTCAAGTTTACAAACATAGCCCTCGGAGTGTGACAGATAGCCCTCGGAGATGTCTCAGCAGTAAAAACCACAATGAGTAACATTTTTACCTTCATAACAAAATTTGTTGTTCAAAAGACAACATGGAATATAATGGTATTTTAATTCACTTTACACATCTTTGTTTCACATTTATTTCATTTTTATTTGGAGTGCTTGTTTATGTGTGTGTGTGGGGGGGTGGGTGTGTGTGGTGTGTGTATGTGTGCCACGGTCACCAAAATTATGCATGTTTAGGTCAGAAGATAACTTTTCAGAATCGGTTCTCTCTTCCCACCAAGCAGGCACCTAGGAGTCAACCCAGGTTGTCAGGCTTGGAGGCAGGGACCTTTACCTGATGTGCTATCGATCCAGCCTCCTGGAATATAATCCTATTTTAAACCGATTATGTCAATCACTTTAAGAAAAAAAAGTCTACTTTTACTCCAGACCCAAACACAGATTTTAATGACTCATTAATTTTTCGTAAAATGTTAAAATAATGTGACAAATATGAAACTCCTTCTGAATAGTCCATTCACATTTCATGTTACCTAAGTAAGTTACTAAGTCTCATGAAAAGTGAGATCCAGTCTTCAGAAAACTTCAAAAGAAACCTCATATGTATAAGGTATACACATATGAGATGTCAGCAAATGACAGAATTATTCAAAATATGTATCCTTATATTTACAGACAAGTATATCACTTAACACTCATCAATGAAACTTATTTTTGCAAAAGATAGGGACAATTACTGACTTCCACAAAGCTAGAAAGTAAGTGTCTATGAGATGTCTAGGCCTAAGTGATGCATCTGCAATAAAACCACTACACCCAAGGCTCACAGAACATAGTGGAACAGTGAGCAAAGAGAATATTAATACATCTCTTAACTGTCACTAGAGAAGCTTCCTCCTGCAACAGAGGGTGATTAACACAGAAAGACAGCTAGCCAAAATTGTAGAAAATTAGAGACTTCGGAGATCATGTCCCTGGATAGAACTCCCATATTAAACCTTTGCCACCAACGGTTCAGGGACCATTATGGAAGAGGTGATGGAATCAGTGTTAGAGTCAGAAGTGGTGGATGACCACAGAAATCAGTTTTCTGGGCAGCTGGAAACTTGCTCAAATGAACTTACAGCATGCACACAACTCATACAAACTCAAATCTGATGAAAATCCTTCAGAGATCTGGAGAAATTGTTATGAAGCCCCAGCCTTAGTAGAGAAACTATTGGCAACTGATCACTGCTGGGTGAGGGAGATTTGTTTTTCTTTAAGGGAGTGATATTAAATAGGATGACCAGGCTCCAGTGGATTAACTCACACCAAAGGACATATAGGAATACAAACTCCTTAATATATATGACAGAATGCATGAAACCTGGTAGGGGGATATGGTAGGGTGCAGATACAGGAGGGAGGATAAAGGATGCCTTATGTGAAAAGAACCAAAATTCAATGAAAAATATATTATTGAAAATACATGAGAGACTGATAAAACAGAAAGGAAAAAAATAACATAATGAGTTTATAATACAAGGTTCAAACATGATCTAAAGGAACAATCAGTGAAGCGAAAAGAAAACCCACAGAGTGAGAGGAAATCTTCACTTCTGATACCTCTGACAGAGCATTAACTTCGAGAATATATAAACTACTGAAAAAACAAAGAAGAAGAAAAAAAAATAACCTTCTCAAAAGATGGAGTAAAGAGCTGAACAGAGACTTCACAAGTAAGGAAATATAGTTGGCTGAGAAAATCTTAAAAAATGTTCAACATCGTTAAGAATTAAGGAAATGAAAATGAAAACCGCTTTAAGATATCATCTCACTCTGATAAGACTGGCTAGGATCAAGAAAATAAATGATACCAAATGCTGGAAAGATTGTGGGGAAAGCAGAACACTCATCCACTGCTGGTGGGAAAGCAAACTCATACAACCACTATGGAAAGCAGTGTGCAGAATCCTTAAAAAACTCAAAATGAGCCTACCACCTGACCCAGTCATACCACTCCTGGGTATATACCCACAAGACTCATCCTACTGCAGAGATACATGCATATCCATATTTTTTGCGGCTCTCTTCACAACAATGAAGAACTGGAAGCAACCCAAATGCCCCTCATCCAATGTGTAGATAGAGAAAATGTGGTACATCTGCACAATGGAGTTCTATGTAGCAGTAAATAAAGACAACATCATGAACTTTGCAGGTAAATGGATGGAACTAGAAGATATTAAGTGAAGTAACACAGTCCTAGAAAAACAAACAAGGAATGACATCCCTCATTTGTGGATGCTAGCACCAAGTACCTACTTGTAAGGCAAACTGAGTAACATTCATGTTATATTTCTCTTTATCTAAAAGCAAATGTGCTCTTAGAATGCGAATCCCTTAATGGGCTCTAGAATTAATCTACCACTTATTTTCAGACCTTATAATTTTGATATATGGGTAGAGAGTATATATGCATATTTTAGAGTAATATAAAATTAAAAGGGAAAAATGTGAATCCCAAAATATGATTCAGAAATAACATACAATTTATTTTCAGATGACATTTTAGTATAAGTGTGACATATCTTTATACATATGTTGAAAGAACACAGATTGGAGGGAACAACAACATGAAAAGAACTGGGACAGGGAACTGACTGAAGCAGTAAAGGTCTTCCCTCCCCCCAAAATAATCCTCTGCTTTGAAAAACTTTGAAAAGACTTAGAAGGAGATACAAGATATATATGGCAGACTGCATTAACTCAGGAGGTGTGGGGAGCATGGAGAGGGAAATGAGTCTGGATTGAAATGAGAAATGATGTATGAAATCCACAAAAGCAATAAAATATTAAAAAATGATCATCAGGAAAGTGAACAACAAAATAACAATGAGACAAACTATTTAAGCTTAATATATTTATCACAAACTTTAACATGGCAAAAGTCTGTAGAAGTGCATACATATTGCTTTAAGTAAAAATTGATAATGCACTAGGCCACACTCCTGAGTTGAGTGTTGGCCAGGTGTCATAATAAAATTAAATCCTTCATTAAAACTCCATGTGGTTATGTGAGTGGTCTCTCTGCTGCAACTTTACAACAATTTGAGGGGGACCCCAGACCCTAACATAACATCTTGGGGCCTCATCCAGAATCCTCCAAAGACCACTGGAGGGACTAGATACATCTCATTCAGCCAGCCATGTCTTTTGGGTAAGAAAGTGATCAATTCTTTTTACTTTCACTTTGGTTCTGATTAAACTTGAATTTCTGCTCTGGGACACTCAGAAGAAACTGGACCCAGTATCCTCCTTGAGCTTGGAGGTGGGGTCACCCTAACTCTCCACTGGTAGAGTGCAAACAGCGGGTTCTCCTCAGCAATTTGGAATCCGCATGAGAGGTCTGGATTTGTTGTTCCAGGACAAGCAGGGGGTCAGCATCATGGCGCAGCACTTCTTCTCTTTGTGTCCACATAGTCTTTGGTGTTGTTTGTTTTGTTGTCTGTTGTTTTCATTTTCATTCTCTGAGATCTCAAAATGGGAAATTCTAAATCTACTTGTACTCCCTTGTCCCTGGATCTTGACCACCTTAAGGATTGCAGGAAGGTTATCAGATGGTCTGGCCCAGTCTCCCCTGGGAGACTTCAGACCCTATATGAATTGAAATGGCCACCATTCTCAGGGGTTGGGTGGCCATCAGAAGGCTCTTTTGATAAAACAGCTTGTTAACAGTTTTTTCAGGTTGTTCTCAGACCCTGGGCATCCAGATCAGCAGCCCTCTGTTATCTCCTGGCAGGAACACATTTGCACTCCTCCTGAGTGGCTGTGCCCCTTTCTTCCCCTACCCCAGCAGAGAGTCCTGGTCGCCAGGGCCACACAGCCCTCCAAACTTTATAGGATATAGAATAGTAGTGACCCTTGGCTGGGCCTCTTGGTCCAATCTCCCCTTTGGCACAGGGGTTCTTAGCTGCCACCAAACCTGATCCCTGCTCTGCTGGAAAATTTAGAGACTCCCCTGGGGCACCGCCCCACTCAAAGTCACATGAACCTCTGTATCACCTACTTCAAGATACAGGAGAAGAAAAGGATTCAATTCTTTTCAGATTTAAAGGCAGTAATTATGCCTTGTGTTTATGGTAACTATTCTTCCATGTGTCTAAGATTCATGTAGTCTTGCTCGTCATGTGTCTAAGTTTTTGTGTGTGTTTGTAATTCAGCCATTGTAATTGTCTCATGTTGGTTCTGTCAAAAACAGTGGCCACTTCGTTTCCATCCTACATATGCACAGATTCATTTGCTTTGGCATGCCAGACTAGATACGCATGTGCAAACATTAAAAATCTGAATATATAAAAATGAATTTAAAGGCCTAAAATTTGGATATCATAGACATCTTTCTATCAAATGCTTCACAACAGGTGGTAATTATTTATTTGAGTTAGCCTCTGAGTTGCGTTTTTAAGGATCCTATTTTCTAGATGACTTTTTGGTTTGTGTTTGCTTCAAGATGTTCAGTTAGCTGGGCGTGGTGGTGCATGCCTTTAATCCTAGCACTTGGGAGGCTGATGGAGGCAGATCTTTATGAGTTCAAGGCCAGCTGGTCTACAGAGTGAGTTCCAGTACAGCTGGAGCTACAGGGAGACCCTGTCTCAAAAAGACCAAAAAAAAAGGTGTTCAGCCTACTTTTTCTGTTTTTGTTTGTTGTTTTTGTTTTGTTTTGTTTTGTTTTTGAGACCTCTGTGGGCCAGATTCTCTGGCTGTATGTAGCCCTGATTTAACATACTAACTTGCCTTCAGGAATGAGAATGGATTCTTGGACTGGCTTTTGTTCTAGGTGGGGCAGTTTTGCTGCCTTGGGTCAAGCTTGTTGGCACACACCTTTAATCCCAGTCCTCGGAAGGCAGAGGGAGGCAGTTCTTTGTGAGCTCAAGGTCAGCCCATCTGGTCTGCTTTAGTGAGTTTCCACCCAGCTACTATAAGGCGACTCTAACTCAAAGGACCAGAGATAAATTTCCTTTTGCTGGCTTGTAAAATTTATATCAGCAGTTAGTGAGGAATATTGGTCTGGCCTGGGTGGAGGTCTTTGGAGCTTGGGGAATGCCCACGTGTCAACTGTGTTGTCGCTGCTAGAGACACATTTTGGAGGGGGCACCTGGATCAGTCAGGGTGCCTTATGGCTACAAGGGGTGCATATAAGAGCTGATCTCTGGAATGGCCTGTGTCTGGGAGGCAAAGGGACCTCCTTGGGTCTGTGCCCTCCTTGCTGATCTGGCAGGAAGTCCCTCCTGCATGTTGTATGTTTTTGTTAGTGGAAGAGTTGGTCTCAGACAACTGGGTGAATTGAACTCATGAAAACTGTACTTCACTCCACGCTTTTAGTCCCTATTTAGATGAAGGCATTATATAAAATTATTAAGATGTTAGAGCAGCCCTCTCACCCCAGGATACTGATGTTTTTGATGTGTGTTTGAGTCTTTTTAAAACTATGGAACCTCAATTCAGCTTGTGGATAGGAAACTATTTGGAGGGTGTAAGTGCCTTAAGCCCTCATACTTAGTGAGATCTTATTCTGGCATGCCTGATCAGAAATATAAATATTTTAATGGTATAACCCAAGTACGCTAAAATATTTTAAATATCTATTATTCTGCAAAGGTATTTCTTGTTTATACATGCACATTCAACTAAAATCCTAGGCAATAGAATCTAAAAAGCATCACATGACAGGTCTATTTTAATGCAAAATTTTATGTGTTTGGATAACTGATTGTTAAGCTTTACTTATTTTTAATCTGAAGTCCTTAGGTGTCCCAAACTGTCTCCCAGCACTCCCGAGGCAGTGGCCTGTGTATATCTTGGCCTGTGTATATCTTGGTCTTGTTTTGGTGGAGAACTGATACCAGAATGGCCTGGGCCAGTCCTGTTTCTTGCCTCCAGGGGTGGAAGAGGGCAGCCTGGGATAGCTAGTGGGCTTTATTGTGTTCCTGCAGTGATTAACATACCTCCCTAGGCTTGAACTGCTGTCCTGCTGGCCTGGCCTCTCCTGGGGGGTCCCCATTCAGGTGTGGTGGGCCATGCCTTTCATCCTAGCATGCCTTCAATCCCAGCACAGCCAAGGTTTCGGTTAAGGTCAGAAATACTGATTTCTGAACAAAATGGAGTTTATCTGGCCCATCTCATTTCCCATCTCTTATTAAGAGATATTTACTACATTTCTAAAATGCTCTAAAGTTTTGTTTTTAAAACTAGTTTGTCATGATATCGTGTCTAACCACATTATTTATTTTATGGGAGTGTTTCTTAGTATTTCTTCACAAATAAGAGTCAATCTGTTTATGAATGTTATGTCTCATGGTATTAAGAAAGGAAATAAGAAGGAGAGAAAGTATTAAGAGATATAGAAATAGAGATTTTTTAGTAAGGACTTATATGACGATGATGAGAAAGTCTATGCAAGTGATGAAAGTCTGAGGAGGTAAAAGGTGAGACTATATAAAGAAGCTTAATTTTCTAAGGTTCGGTCAACTACTTTAAGAACCAAAATGTGTTATCTAATCAAGGTTTTGTTAAGAGTGTTCGGTTTTTGCCCAAACTTTACCTACATATCACATCGCACTTCAAGGTTTAGTAAAAGGATAAGATATATAGAATTGTTAGTTTTCAGTCCACTCCTGGCTTGCACTGGATTCCCTGTTACAGGTTTGGATTAAATGGACACAGACAAATAGTGGGTTACCTATGACTACTGAAAAATGTACTTTGTTTCTTGCAAGAGTTGCTTTAGTTATATATTTTTTTTTTGAGCTAACAGATGATTGGGCAAAAAAGCTAGGTTCTATCTTCCTGAACCAGCTGCATGTGGTCTAGAAGAAGACAATTTTGGATGGGCTTGGTAATCCTTATCAGTTTATTTCCTTTCTTCCAGTATGTGCCACAACTCATGTCTTTCTGGGAAAACTATAAATCAAGATAGGGGGTCTGAAAAAGAAAGAGATTGTTCCTGTTTGTAGTAATTGTAGTGAACAGTTTACATTTAAGGTAATTCTGAAATCATTTAATTCTCTCTTGTGAGCTACGCCTGCTTAACCTAATACTTACTGGAGGAGTTGTTAAGTCCCTCCTCCAGTCAGTATTATACATACAAGGCTGCTTGAATTTTTATCCAAGACTTACCTAAAATATTATACAGTAATTAAAAACATTAGACTGGTGTAACTTAGCCTTTTTGGATAGATAATGACCATACTTAATGCCCATACCAATTTGGTCGAGGGACTTAAGGAACAACTTTGTTTTTTGCCATCTGAGATAACTAAGTCCCAGGGGACTATGTCTGGGGACATCTCTTGATATGTCCCACAATTGTGAGTCACCAGTCATTCTGGGCAGGGAGGTCTTGGAGATCCACTAACAGGAATCTAGCCAGTGTCCAGTGGATAAAGAGGAAAGTTCTCTTCATCCTTCAAAAGGGAAGCCTGGTCCTGCATGACCTGACTCTGTCCTCCAGTGGATGGAACTAGTAAAAGCCGAGAGGAGACAGAGGCCTCTTACCCCAAAATCTGAGTTGTCCCTGAGGACCAGACCCTCAACTGACCTTGAGAAAACAAAACATGGTTAATCTGGGCTAACTTTATGGACTTAAACACCCAAAAGGAAAGTATAACCAAAAGATTAGTAATCATTATAATTCTGTTACTGTCTGAGAGATTGTGCCTCCCAATACTAGATTTTAAGTCATTTAAAGTCATATGAGATCTGTTGTTACTAAATAATTAAGTTTCCTCTTTCTATTTAAGCAACTACCCAAGGGAAAACTCACACCATGACTATCAAAATTTCTTGCAAAGCAGATCCTGAGTCTAGACACCATGGTCCTCTGGAGGTCAGGGGATGGAACCCAGGCTTTGTGACAGAATGAATGACACCAAAATAGAAAGTTAAGGTACAACTTGGTAATGAAAAAAAGAGTGAATGTGGGTTAGTGAGATGCCTCAGTGGGTAAAAGAACTTGTGGTACTATTCTGGAGATCTGAGTTCCATCCCCTGAACTCCAGAGAACCACCCTGGCATACATATATTACCACCTGTGCTGGATAGCTTTAGTGTCAACTTGACACACCTGGGTTGAGGAAGCCTGTATTAGGGAATTGGCTCCATTGGATTGGCCTGTGGCCACATCTGTGGAGTATTGTCTTGATGGTTGAGTAGTGTGGGAGGGCCCAGCCCACAATGAGTGCTGCCACCCTGGACAGGATGTTGTGTACTGTATAAGAGGGCAGGCTGGGCATGGGCCAGGGGAGCAAGCCAGTGAACAGCATTCCTCCATGGCCAGTGCTTCAGCTCCTGCCTCCAGGTTCCTGCCCTGAGTTCCTGCCTTGGGCTCCCTGAGTGATGAACTGTGACCCAGGAGATGTAAGCTGAATAAACCCTTTCCTCCCCAAGTTGGTGTTGGTCAGAGTGTTTTGTCACAGCAATGGAAGACAAACTA
>VZQC01010259.1:1564321-1575240 GCA_009823505.1 Rhizomys pruinosus
TTTTTTTATTTTATTTATTTATTTTTTTATGTGTATGACTGTATTGTCTGCATGTAAGTTTGTGCACCTATGTCGTGCTATGCCGTGGAGGTCAGAAGAGGGCATCGGATTCCCCTGGAACTGGAGTTCTTCAGGAATTGGAGTTATGGACAGTTCTCAGCCGCCATGTGGGTGCTGGGAATCGAAGCCAGGTCCTCTACAAGAGCAGTTGGAGCTCTTAACCACTAGGCCATCTCTCCAGCCCCTAAAGAATTCTTATAAAATACCAAATGATATAATGGATCAGAAAGCACTAGTCCCATTACTAACACAGTTAGCACTTGATAATTGCTTGTTGCTTTTCAGGGTCAGAAAGACAAATAACTTAAATAATGGAAAAAAAGAGAAGGAGTAAAAGGAGAAGGAAGATGAAGAAAAGAGGAAGAGGAGCAGAAATAGTGGGATAAGGAGCACAAGGAGGAGAGTAATACCCATGCAGTGAGGTAAAGACACTGTGACACAATGTACTTTGTTTGGAGATAAATGACCTTTGTTCCTGCTAGTATTGAAAACACAAGTGAAAAATAATTTTAAGAGCTATGAATGCTGTTTACATTTTATTTCAATAAACTGAAAGGAGAATGATCTATAAGCCACAGAAATTATATGACTAAATGTTACTGTCCATGAAGTTTTATTGGAACACAGCTATGTTTATTCATTTACATCCTGTCTTTGTCTCTTTTGACTCTATAAACTCTATAATGACCAATATGATTAGTTGAGGGATATCTTATGGCTTACAAATCCTAAACTGTTTATTATTTGGCCTTTGACAGAGAAGCTTTGCACAGTCATGGATGAGTGCAGCAAAATTCATTGCATAAGATTCCAGGGAAAAGAAAATAAGATTTGCATATGAAATATTTCCTAAACTCTTTGGCATTGTTGACACACCTAAGAAAGTTCATGATTTGCACAAAATATTTTCAGTGCACAGGCTCAGCCTTCTTTTCTATGATCAATGAATTGTGCCATTTGTTTATTCAGAGTGAGCTGTATATAAGAAATTAAGGTAGTATTTGTCTCATGTGTGAAAATAACATCAATATATTTAATTCTAAAAAACATGTTTGGTAAGTGTTAATTTTAAAGTATAAATATTTTAACAGTCTTAGAGTGAGTTGTAGGTCTTCTCAAGTCTTAGAAAAATGTTATGTAGTTTTAAAAATTTGCAGAGCTTTCTACATTCCTCCACTTTTCCCAGTGTTTAAGGATCACATAATTTTACTTAGCTGGATATATTCTGCATTTAAAATATGCTCACCTCAGGAAAACTAAAGGTATTTTAAGCAAAGCAAATACTATGCACATGAATTAGAAACAGTAATGTTAGGTGACTATTTCATTGTCTATTTAAATGTATGATTACCTGCATGCAAACACTCTGAATACAATTAAAGAAAAATTAAAACGAATTGAGTACAGACTGGTGAGAAGGCTCCGGTTCCCAAACTTGTTCAGGCTAATTGTACCCTGTATGGGGCAAACAGCAGCTACATTAACCCTTTGCATGGAGCATGGCCACTAAAGTGAGGAGATGAACACTGATCTTTCCACTATTCATAAGACAGATCTTTCTGTAGGTCACTGAGAAAATATGAATCTATATTTTAATAGACAGACATAAAGACAAGGGCTACAAGGCTATTTCCCCCAAACAGACCATTAATATTTTTTTCTTAAAATCATATAAAAATTGGAATTTCTTCAGTGCTACTCTCCTATGTTGCAGAATAAAAATGTTTTAATAAACAAAAACAAACACTAAAACATTACTATGAACATCACAGCTTGATATATGCCTATGTGAGCATTTACCAGTTTTGTGCTCCAGTAATGCCAGTTTAATTTTCTAGGAAGTAGCACTATAAACTAGTCATGCAGAAGAACAGTCGCAGCATTCCACTGTGGCAGAGTAGGTATGAAACGAGGTTCCCATAAACAATGAAAAGGGAAGGGAATGTGCAAAGAATGTGTACTGAAGACTCCTGGAGGTTAAGCAAACTAAACTCAATACTTTGGATTCCAGAAATTGATTATAATCAAAATGTAAATATTTAACATTACTATTTACAAGATAGACTGGTGAGAAAGCATCTAATCTCATTTTCCATTCCAGTGTTTGTTTCCTCATGTTACCTGTGCTTTTACCTGGCAGTGTTTGGCTTCATTATTTATTTGTGTTTTATAGAAAAATATTTCATAACAACAAAGCATATTCATTACATGGAAAGTTACCTAACCTAAATATTTCATTTGCTGATGTCTATAGTTATTATGACCTTTAGCATCAGTTTTATTTTTGAGAGCTAAAGTAACAATTAGTTACACCTTCCAAGAAGAAGACATTTTCCAGTGATGGTGTTTGTTTTTTTTTAATTTTATTTATTTCTGTATGTGTATCAATGTACTGTCTGCATGCAGGTTTGTGCACCCGTGTCGTGCAATGCCGCGGAGGTCAGAAGAGGGTCTCGGATTCCCCTGGAACTGGAGTTCTCCTGGAATTGGAGTTTCAGACGGCTCTCGGCCGCCATGTGGGTGCTGGGGATCGAACCCGGGTCCTCTGTAAGAGTGGTCGGCGCTCTTAACCGCTAGGCCACCTCTCCAGCCCGTGATGGTGGTTTTGAAGCATGTCTGTGTCTACAGCAATGTTTCTAAGATGCACTAGCTTCTTTTGATATATGGTAATATATATATATATATATATATATATATATATATTCAGATAGCTTCTTGTTTTGCTGAACACTCTCTATAAACAATTGAAAAAAAAACATGACTTCCAGCTAGAGACTTCATATAACATTTTTCACATTAATAACAAATAAATGTCCTAAAGTACAAGTTAATAATTTGTGCTTGCAGATATGTGATGGTCTGTTGTGGCCTTTCTTAAAGGAATAAAATTACTGATGTGACTGAAACAACAGCCATCTGTATCTGAAATATTGCATGTCTATTTATTATGCTAATGACATAATATCTTAATAAATTCTATTATTTTGTCTCTGCCTTCCCCAGGACTTTGCTTCATGATGCACCTTCTTAAATTCTGTCTCTCATTTCCTTTTTTCTCGTCTTCCCCACTATCTTGCTATATCACTACCTTTCAAAACACTTTTTCCCCTCAATTATCTTTTACATTCTCAAATAGCAAGCTATCATCACCTACACTGGTTCAACACTTTCTAGAAACTCTCAGCGCATCATGAAATGACTATCACCCTCACTTATTTCAAAAGAGACACTCTTTCTTCTAGTTATCAGGAATCTTCTAATTGTTGCTTGCTGACAAACCTGTGAGGAAAGAGAAGTAACATTACAGAGAAAGAGGACATAACTCTTTAGATGTTGTGTCTGAACAGACCCCACCAGTACATCAGGTATTTCTCAGAGAACCCATGTAAAGCCAGAACTGCTTCTGACAACCCACAGAAAATATTAAATTGTTCTTTCAGACATGAATATTGGGGACAATATTTTAGGCCATAAGTGATGACTGATAGACTCCCCCAAGTTTGTAGTTCATTTCTTTGTTTCACTGCTCACATTCTTCAAGTGACTGATACACTATCTATAAAATGCCAATCAATCGTATGATAGAGTTACCATCTAATTATTTTCCTCTGCACTTTTAGTTCCAACTTCTTTTTTGTATATCTATGGTCTATTGCATTTATATAATTCAGAAGACTGTAAAATATGAACCATCAGTATTAATTCAATGTGTTATCTTCTCATATCTTCAAATATTCTCTCTCTTGATGGAGATACAATGGCTTCCTGAGTCCAGTCACCATCTCACCTTTATCCTCCAAGCTTGACTACTGGGAGGCTGCCTACATGCTTCAGTCATTTTCCTTTAATAACCAGCACTGTGTCTGTTTGATCCTTTATTAGAAGTGCCTTTCTTCCTATCATTCATTCACTAGTATAATCAGAAAATTCTCTCTTACTACACATATAGTAGTAATCTGTTACAAATCTTACTATTATGATATCTAGATAATTTTACATTTATCATCTGTGTCCCATAATATTGACAGTTGTGCTTTAAACTTCAAATTTTGTTTTGAAATTTTCTTCATCAAAATATCTGTAGGATTCTTTTTTTTATTTGAAATCGATAGCTCTCTATTGATTTCTCTCCCCTCTCTCTGCCTATCCCAATTACTCCTTCCCTTGATGCCTTCTTCCTTTTCATGTGACTATAATTCCTTCCATACATTTCCTACCACGAACAACCATTCCTAAATTCTTGCTGACCTCCAACAGATCTTGTATTCTATCACAGATTCTTTGCTAGGGTGTACTGACATGAGCCTACTATACTTCTATTTGGACCCAGCACTTTGGAATAACATGTTTCCTCATCCTGAAACATCCTATTTTTGGGGGGGGGTCTTTTCGAGACAGGGTCTCCATGTAGCCCCAGCTGTCCTGGAACTCACTCTGTAGACCAGGCTGGCCTTGAACTCACAAAGATCTGCCTACCTGAAACATCCTATTTTTATCTCAATTCATCGGAATAACTGTTTTCTCTCTCTCTCTCTCTCTCTCTCTCTCTCTCTCTCTCTCTCTCTCTCTCTCTTTCATCGTTTGCTCTTGTATGTTCCCTGAAATTGTCCTCTAGGAAAATTCTCTTTGAATAATAACCCACTTCAACAACCTTAGAAATGAATGTCCATTTTTATATGTCCTCAAAATCCACTATGCAGTCACTGACAGCACTTTCTAGCTTGCTTAATTCTAGTTTGCCCATGTGGTTTTAGACTAAAGTTTTCACATTTGACAGGTAAAAGCTTAATATGATAGGTAATAAATCTCTCTCTCTCTCTCTCTCTCTCTCTCTCTCTGTGTGTCTTCTCTCTCAAATGAGGGGATTTTCTGCGATCAATCTAGATCAACATATTTGGAAACAAAGAGCTGATAATCATACACAAATGTCCTGTCAACTGTTTTTATAACTGTTTCATTGAAAAAAAATCTATGGCACTTTCATTATATTTATTATCTATGGCTATATTTCCTCTACAGTGACAGAGTGATTTATTGAGAAGGTGACATTATGTTTGGGAAGTTCTAAAATAATTATCATGTGTACTTGTACACAAAACCATGCTTTTTTAACCTTGATCATTTAATACACCAAAAATGTAATCCCCGCTTTGAAAATAAACCATTTCTTTAAGATTTATATTAATGGAGTAAGGGACCCATCTCCAGGGTGGATCAGAAAGCAAAGGACCCATCTCCAGGATGGATCAGAGAGCGAAGGACCTGCCTCCAGAATGGATCAGAGAGTAATGGACCCATCTCCTGGGTGGATCAGAAAGAGGAAAAAAAATCAGTAGAATGGATAACTATCTATCTATCTATCTATCTATCTATCTATCTATCTATCTATTATCTATGTATCCTCTATCATCTATCTATAGCTATCTATTTATTATGTATCATGGTAGATAACTATCTATCTATCTATCTATCTATCATCTGTCTATCTATAGAGAGAGAGATATGTGTCCTGGGTTACCTCCAGAGAGATCTCATTGTGCAAGTCCTCTATGGGACTGGTAGTGTTTGGTGGGGATTTCTTATTTGCTTTCCACATGTTGCTGATTTTTCTTTGTGCTTTTGGCATGTGGATTTGATTCCTTTTGTTTGTAATCTGATGTGATGTTCAAGTATTTCTTCTTGTGAAAAAAATAATTTATAAAAAAGATTTATATTAACACAGATATTCTCTATAAAGTTTTGTAGGAGATATGAAGGAATAAAATAATGTGATGTTTATACAAAAGAAGCATACAATCTTTTTGGAGTCATGCTAATTATCAGAAGCAGCTTTAACCGAGGTAATAAAGGTTCATTTAAAGATGGGTGTTTCATGTGGAGTGAGTGGGATTATTATGGGATTAGTCAACCTGAAAGCCCTGACTGGTAACCAGTGGGCTTTGCCTGCAAAACCCCACTTCAAGAGCAGCATATTCATCATAAATCATCTCCACATGGAGGCAAATGGGGTTGGTGTAGGCAAGATGAATGGCAGGTATCACTGTCCCATCTCAGGTGCAATATGTCCAAACACCAGGTGTCTGTAGGTGGAAGTTAGGGAAACATTTAAATGACACTTGAATTTTCACTCTTCACCCAGATCTTCCCGCCCTTAACACCCTTGATACTTTATTCTTCTGTTCTCCAGGATGGCTCACCTATTTGCTCAGTGACTCAACAAAAGCTGCTCTTGTCATCAGTTCTACCTCCCTGTTCAATAAAATGAAGTCTTGTAAATGATGTCTCCAATGGTAACTCTTACTAACCTTCATGTTTTAATGTAAGAGATCACTTGAAACCAGTTTCCTCTTACTGGGTCAATCATGGACTTCCTCTACTCCCTCAACATTGTATTTCCCAGATTATTCACAGACTTTTATTAATTCCTACCACAAAATAAAATAAATTATTGGCTCTTTGTGAATTACAATGATATAACACCAAATACATTACTCTTTCTTTACATCTTCTTTAATCCAATGTTCTTTCATCTATTTTTTTAAATTCAAATATTTTGTCTTATTTAGTGTCTAACTCCACTTTTGTTTTCTGAAACATACAAAAAAGTATTCCTCTCTTTGTGACTGAACAGTCTACACTCCCTGTATGTCCAGCACTGAGCTTCATGTACCAAGATCATTGTAAAAACCTCTTCTTGGGTAGTAATTTAGCATTTGAAACTTAAGAAAGCTCAAGCAGTATCATTAATTTCCCACATATTCGCCTCAAAGTCTTCTCTTCTGAAAATGTTTTCCTGTCTATTGGCAGCATGATTCAGTTATCAAATTCAAAAATTTTTGAATTACCCTTTATTATTATTATTATTATTATTTGGTCTTTTCAAGACAGGGTCTCCCTGTAGTCCCAGCTGTCCTGGAACTCACTCTGTAGACCAGGCTGGCCTTGAACTCACAAAGATCCACCTGCCTCTGCCTCCCAAGTGCTAGGATTAAAGGCGTGCGCCACCACGCCTGGCACCCTTTATTATTTTAAATTTGTCCCATTCAATAAAATAAATAAATACGTTTTACTTCCAAAGTGCATCTGCTTTTTCACTACTCTTGCCATGCACTATGTCACTGCACTGCCATCTTCTTTTGCCAAGGTTATTGCAGTAAATCCTCCACTGCCTCGCCTCCTCTCTTCATGCCACTCCAATTACTTCCTCATATTGTAGACAGGTTGACCTCTTAAAAGGATGAGTAAAATCATATACTTCCCCCATTATACATACATTAGTGGATTTCTCTTCATTTACAATACAATGAGCATCTGTTGTGGCTCACAACTCGATACTGCTCAAGCTGTTGGTTGGAACTTTCTGTTTTGTCTGCCTAGTCTTTCTCTGTTACTTTGCATGTCAAGATCCTTTTGTTCATTTAAGACTTAATTTAAAAGTTTCAGGAATGGAGAGATGGCTCAGGGCTTAAGAGCACCACTTCCCTTGCAGAGGACCATTTCCAGTATCCATATGGCAGCTAACAATTGTACATAGCTCAAGTTTCAGGGCATCTTGCACTGTCTTTTGACCTCCACAGGCATGGCACCACACAGGTGCACTTACAAACATGCAGGCAACATACTCATAAGCAAAAATTAAAAAAAATAAAATATTTTAAAAGTGTCTTTTCAGACCACTCAACTCCCTTCATTATGACATGTTGCTTTTGTTATTTATAGCAATAACCTCTGTTTAAAATATTTATGTAGTATTATATACCTATTTTATAGGTCTTAGATGTCTAATTACCATGTTCCTTAAAATCATACTTTATATAAGACTTAGCTCTAATCTTTCTTAATGCACTCCAAAAGAAGTGTTTCCTTAATATTTAGAGGTCTTTTAAATAATCAACATCTCTGAATCATAAGAAGGGATACACATGCATAATTTCATAGGATGGGTTAACTCATGAGTGTCATATTTTCAGATCCTATCATACTTAACAGCATAATAGTATATTAAATACAAGGTATGTAAAGTATTACATTATACAAGTAATCATTTCACTTATGGTAGAAACTGTGAATACCAAAAGTTTTACACTTGATCTTAGCCAAAAGACTGAGAAGTAATACCACAAGCTTTAAATAAAGGTAGAAACAATAAAATTATCATATTTTTAAATTCATGCCATTTTAATAGTTCTATAAACAAAACATTCTTTGACTTATTATTAGAGTAGAAGGACAATCGACAACAAAATAACCACAAATTCATTACATCTTACTAGAAAAAAGCCTCAGAATATCCAACATGAATATCAATGAAATATCAAAGATCTGCCAAATTGGTATTTCTTATACAATTCTTTATTTATATGTAAATGCATTTATTGTAAGCCATCCTGTGGAAATTACCATGGCTTTCCAGTAACATCAATTACTGAAAATGTGAAGTCTTACTGGAGTAGGTAAAAATCAGTACCCACAGGCTCTCCAGTAGGAGACGGTGATATTTCAAATCCATTACTTCTCTTAGCTAACCACAACTGACAAAATTCTGGTGAAAATGAGAGAAGTAGAATAACTAGGGATATTTAAGTGTCCCTAAAATACTTTAGCTATTGGTTGAGAATAGCAAACATGGGCTGGAGAGATGGCCTAGCGGTTAAGAGCGCCGACCGCTCTTACAGAGGACCCGGGTTCGATCCCCAGCACCCACATGGCAGCCGAGTCTGAAACTCCAAATCCAGGATAACTCCAGTTCCAGGGGATTCCGACACCCTCTTCTGACCTCTGCGGCATTGCACGACACGGGTGCACAAACTTGCATACAGACAGTACATTCATACACATACAGAAATAAAAAAAAGGAGAACAGCAAACATATACTATACAGTATATTAACTTTCTTTAAACATAACTTCCATAAATCATATACCACAATTAATGAATGAAGAATTGCACAAAATATGCCATTACTCACAAAAAATGAAATTAAGTCTTAGAAGTAAAATAGCTAAATTCCAAAGCTTACTTTACTTAGATTTCTCATCTTGTAGAGAATCTGGATTTGGTTTCTAGTACCCATATGACCACCTGTATGTAACTCCAGTTCTATATCTGACACATCCTTCTGGCCTCCATGGGAACCTGCAGGCACATGGTACAGAAACCTCATGCAGGTAAACACACATAGACATAAATAAAATAAATGAATCTTTAAAAGAAGAAAACCTCAATACTACAGTAAGATAAACTGACTAGTTTAACATGATTGTAAGATGATTTGGAAACAGCTACAATTGACTAAGATTGACAATTACTGAGAAGCATTCATATTTTTCTAAATATTTCCATTGTAATCTCAGTTATAGAATGTTGTTTTCTACCACCACAACTCTAGTCTTGGATTCCTGCTGAAGTAACCATATAAGCTACCTGATTCTAGGTCCTGTTTTGATTATACTGAGTCAGTCTGTGTGATTCAGCCCCCTCCCACATCATTTTTGCACATCTTATTGTGTTCCTCTCTCTTGTCCAAGCCTGTCACAGTGGGAGTTTAATAAATGCTACCTAATTATGATGATGCTACTCTTATTTTCCTTTACTTCCATCCACTACTTTCTCACATATTTATATTCAGAGTCAACCATCAATGCTTCCTGAATACTTAATCTACAGAGGAACAGCTTTCAACTCCAAGAGATTACACTCCCCTTTTCTTAATTTTATTATAAAGATTATAATTTTATCTGCTCTGTCAATGATAATTTCTCAAGAGAGAGAGGTTTTCTTTGCTTTTGTTTTAATTTCATGGATGAATTATTTAACTATAATGTTATTTTCTTCAGTAAGGAGTTTATACTTTTAGGTATGGTGTTGTGTCTTTGATGTCACATACAGTACCAAATATAGAGTTTACTAGTCCTAAACACACGAAATAATAACTTTATGAATGATATGATACACCAAATGGACCTCACAGACATCTGCCAAATATTTCACCCTAATACCAGAGAATACACTTTCTACTCAGCACCCCATGGAACATTCTCCAAAATCGACCACATACTGGGACACAGAAGAAACCTCCACAAATACAAAAAGATTGAAATAATTCCATGCATTCTATCAGACAGCAATACAATAAAGCTCACTATCAATACCAGGATAAGCCCTACTATCTACAAGAACACATGGAGACTAAAGAACACACTCATAAATAATGAATGGGTCAAGGAAGAGATAAAGAAAGAAGTAAAAACATTCCTGGAACTGAATGACAATGATAAAACAACACAGCAAAATCTATGGGACACTTTAAAAGCAGTCCTAAGAGGGAAGTTTATAGCTCTAAGTGCCTACATTAAAAAAACAGAAAGAACACAAGTGAATGATCTAACACTGCAGCTAAAAATACTTGAGAGACAACAACAAATGAACCCTAAACGGAGCAGACAAGAAGAAATAACAAAAATCAGAGCAGAGATCAATGAAATAGAAACAAAGAAAACCATACAAAAAATCAATGAATCCAAAAGTTGGTTCTTTGAGAGAATAAACAAGATAGACAGACCTCTAGCCCAGTTAACCAAAAGAAAGAGGGAACAACTCCAAATCAATAGAATCTGTGATGAAAGGGGAAATATCACAACAGACAATGAAAAGATCCAGACAATCATACGGGACTACTTCAAAAACTTATATTCTACTAAGTTTGAAAACCTAGAAGAAATGGATGAATATCTGAAATCCTGGGAATCACCAAAGCTCAACCAAGAAGAGATCGACAGCCTAAACAGACCAATAGTACAGGAAGAAATCGAAGATGTAATAAGTAGCCTCCCAACCAAAAAATGCCCAGGCCCGGATGG
>VZQC01010259.1:1576315-1769901 GCA_009823505.1 Rhizomys pruinosus
CCCCTACTTCTCTCCCTGTACAAAAGTCAACTCCAGAGGGATTATAAACCTCAATGTGAAACCCCAAATTCTGAAGGCAATAGAAGAAAAAGTTAGCAGAAGCCTACAAAACATAGGTGTAGGAAAAAGACTTCCTAAATCAGACAGTAGCTGTACAAGAATTAAGGTCGACAATTGACAAATGGGACCTCATTAAACTCAAAAGCTTCTGTACATCAAAAGAAACAAACAAGGAAGTGAAGAGAAATCCCACAGAGTGGGAGGAAACCTTCACTTCAGAAACATCTGACAAAGCATTGATTTCCAGAATATATAAACTACTCAAAAAACAAAGAAAGAAAACAAATGACTCACTCAATAGATGGAGCAAAGAGCTGAACAGAGGCTTCACAAGTGAGGAATTAGAGATGGCTGAGAAACATCTTAAGAAGTGTTCATCTTCACTAATAATTAAGGAAATGCAAATCAAAACCACTTTAAGATATCATCTTACTCCAATAAGACTGGGTAGAATCAAGAAAACAAATGATACCAAGTGCTGGAGAGGTTGTGGTGAAAGGGGAACACTCATCCACTGCTGATGGGAATGTAAACCCATACAGCCACTATGGAAAACAATGTAGAGAACCGTTGGAAGACTTGGAATGAGCTTGCCACCTGACCCAGCCATACCACTCCTGGGTATGTACACACAAGACTCATCTTACTGCAGAGATACATGCACAGCCATGTTTATTTCAGCTCTCTTCACAATAGCAAGGAGATGGCACCAACCCAAGTGCCCCTCAACTGATGAGTGGATAGAGAAAATGTGGTACATCTACACAATGGAGTTCTATGTATCGGTAAAAGAAAGATGACATCATGGGCTTTGCAGGTAAATGGCTGGAGCTAGAAGATATCATGCTGAGTGAAGTAACACAGTCCCAGAAAAAACAAATGATGAATGGTATCCCTCATCTGTGGATGCTAGCACCAATTACCTAATTGTATGGCAAACTGAACAATGTCAATGTGATCTGAAAACAACTGTGCTCTTATATTGTGAATCCCTTAAAATATAATAAACAAAAAAAGAAAAAAAAGAGTACCTTTCCAAGCCAGAGTATATACTTAGCAATTTATTAATTGACACATCACATTCCTTTACATAATGAGCACCCCCTACATGCATGGGAATATGCATTGTAAAATTTAGATTTGCCCTTTTGTGTTATTACTGTCGTTGTTGTTTTTGTTGTTGTTGTTTTTGTTGTTGTTGTTGTTGTTGTTTTGTATTAGAAAGTTTAAATATTTACCCCAGGGCAGACAACTAGCATAGACATAGCTGAGATATGTCATGAAATCCATATGAATAGGGTTGGAGAAATGGCTCAGAGGTTAAGAACACTGGCTGTTCCTGCAGAAGATGCAGGTTCAAATCCCAGCACCCATGTGGCAGCTAACAACAATCCATAACTTCATTTCCTGGGTATCTGATAACCTCTTCTGTCTTCCATACACAATGCATAATTTGGTTGTACTTACATACATGCAGGCAATATATGCATACACATAAAATAAAAATAATAAAATATTTAGAAAAAAAGCAACCCTGAGCAAAAAGAGCAATACACGGGGGGATCAATATACCAGACCTCAAATTATATTAAAAGACTATAGTCATGAACACAGCCTGGTACTGTCAAAAAAATAGACCTGTAGACCAATGGAAAAAAAATTTAAGATCCAAAAATGAGCACATACAATTTCAACCACCTTATATTTGACAAAGGGGCAAAGAAGACTCAGTGGAGGAAGGACAGCATCTTCAGCAAATGATGCTGACAAAACTGGATCACCACTTGTAGAAGAATAAAAGTAAACCCCTACCTCTCACACTGTACAAAAATCAAATCCAAATGGATCAAGGACCTCAATATGAAACCAAAACTCTGAAGGAGCTAGACAAAAACATTGGCAGCAACCTATATGACGTAGGCATAGGAGACTTTCTAAGTTAGCAGCTGCACAGGAAATGAGGTTGATAATTGACAAGTGGAACCTCATTAAACTCAAAAGCTTCTGTACAGCAAAAGAAACAATCAGTGAAGTAAAGGGAAAACCCACAGAGTGGGAGGAAACCTTCTAAGCTACTCAAAGAACAAAGAAGAAAACAAATGACAAACGACTTATTCAAAAGATGGAGTAAAAAGCTGAACAGAGACTTACTTCACAAGTAAGGAAATAAAAATGGCTGAGAAACATCTTAAAAAGTGTTCAACATTGCTAATAATTAAGGAAATGCAAATTAAAACCACTTTAAGATATCATCTCACTCTGAAAAGACTGGCTAGGATCACGAAAACAAATGATACCAAATGCTGGAGAGGTTGTGGGGAAAGGGGAACACTGATCCACTGCTGGTGGGAATGTAAACTCATACAACCACTAAGGACAGCAGTTTGGAGAACCTTTTTAAAAGACTCAAAATGAGCCGAGCATGGTGGCACACGCCTTTAATCCTAGCACTTGGGAGGCAGAGGCAGGTGGATCTTTGTGAGTTAAGGCCAGCCTGGTCTACAGAGTGAGTTCCAGGACAGCTGGGGCTACAGGGAGACCCTGTCTGGAAAAGACCAAAAAAAAAAAAGACTCAAAATGAGCCTACCACCTGACCCAGCCATACTACTCCTGGGTACATACCCACATGACTTATCTACCTCAGAGATAAATGCACACCCATGTTTATTGCAGTTCTCTTCACAACAGTGAAGATCTGGATCCAGCCCAAGTGTCCCTTAACAGATGAATGAAGAAAATATGGTACATCATCTACACAATGGAGTTCTATGTGGTGGTACAGAAAGATGACATCATGAACTTTGCAGGTAAATGGATGGAACTAGAATATATTATGCTAAGTAACACATTCCCAGAAAAACAATGGATGAATGGGTAGCCCTCATTTGAGGATGCTAGCACAAGTACCTAGTTGTAAGGCAAACTGAGCAATGTTAATGTTATATTCCTCTTTATCTGAAACCAACTGTGCCCTTATGAAGTGAATCCCTTAACAGGCTCTAGAATTAACCTACTACTAATTTTCATACTTTGTAATCTTGGTATATGGGTGGAGGGTATGTATGTATATTTTAGAGTAATATAAAATTCAAAGGCAAAAATGTGAATCCTGAAATATGATTGGGAAATAACATCAGTTTATTTTCAGAGGACATAATTTTAGTACATGTATGTGCATATGTTGAAGCAATGCAAATTGGAGGGAATAACAACAAGAGAACTAGGATAAAGAACAGACTGAAACAGTAAAATTCTCACAAAAACAATAATCCTCTGCTTTGAAAAACTTTTAAAAGTCTCAGAAAAAGATACAAGACATGTATGGCAGAATGCATGAACTTGGGTGGGGTAAGGGGTATGGAAAGGGAAATGAGTCTAAATTGGACTGAGAAATGATGTATGAAATACACAAACTTCAATAAAAATAATAAAAATAATCTATGTGGCCTGGGTGTGGTGGTGCACAACTTTAATCCCAGCACTCGGGAGGCAGAGGCGGCCGGATCTCTGTGAATTCAAGGTCAGCCTGGTCTACAGAGAGATTTCCAGGCCAGCTGGGGCTACAGGAAAACCCTGTCTCAAAAAAAAAAACAAAACAAAAACCTACATGTGATGAGAGAGCTCACTCTCAGCCAAAAGTTTTTTTTTCTGTTTATTTTTAGTACTGTTTCTTTGTCTCATAAACTATAATAGATAACACAAAGAATCTTCCTTTCATATGAGAAAATAAATATTTCCCAATCACCTTTTCATCTTATCTGAAAAGAAAGGGAAATGGTTCACACAAAGCAGCAGGTTCTACTGTGCCTGTCCACTGTCAGCCACCAAACCTCACTTATATACACATATGGTTGCTTTCAAGAGGCATAAGAAAAGTTAAGAGCATCATTGGAGAGAAATTTGGAAGAGCACCCCCACTGTTTTTCTGGTTTTATTTTGTTTATTTTGCGAGAAGCCAACAAAGTTTCCCATAGAATCCATGTTCAACCACAGCATTCTCAACTTGAAGCAATTATAAAGTTGAGCCTAGCCACACAGATGCTGAAAGGTGAACACTTCCCTTGTGAATTTATTCTAAGTTATATTTTTGTTCATTCACTAGAAATGTGCTGGCTTGCGTCACTGATCCAGATATTGTCTGAGGACCAGCTGTACTTAAATAGTATATATTTAACCCCTTTATTCAATCAGTAAATATTTTTTAAAAAGAAATGTTAGGTGACCAATTTCCTTAGACCTATACTTCCTGAGAATTCTTAAAGAAATATTCCCATTTTCTTTACAAAACCAGCATTTCAATCTATAGATATAAAACCAAACCACAAGTATTATCTGCCTGGGTTTTCTTCTTATTTAATATCCGTTGCTTTTCCTTACTCTTAAAATAACTGTATTTAGTACAGCCAATGTAGAAAACTTTCCACAAACTCTGAGTCACATAAACTAATTACTTTTAAGTAAGTGATCATTTTTATCATTAATCGCGCTTAATTATATCCAACAAAATAAAAATCCTCTAGAAAGTTTAATATTATAACATATAACATAAGAAAGGAATAAAAATTAATTAGTAGTGAATTATTAACTTTAAAAAAATCACACTTTTTGCAAATACTGTGTTTAGATGGTTTTAAAACTTATCAAGTAAAAGTACATCAAAAAATTGTAGTATTTTGAATGTTTTTCCCTTTGAAACCTATGTATAGAGATCATGAGAACTTCCATTGGATGGTCAATATGCTGCAGTCTGAATCCTTGTCAGGGACCTACAGTATCTGTGGGTCATAATCTGTACCTTGTAGAGGTGAACTCTTACCTCTGCAATAATGTTTTTAACTTAGAATGAAATGTACTGGAAAGTATTATCAGTTCCTTAGACATACTTATTTTAGATACCTAACATTTTCTGGTATTCAGTCAACTATTCAAGATTTTTTCTCAACTAAGTTGGCAACTACCTATAAATTGTTTAATTTATTCCCAAAATCATCCATTTAAAAACTGTTCACATTGGCATATGACATACATTGGTATTCGTACTATCACATTGTCTTATATAGTACGTCTTCAGTAGGCTCAGCTCTTTTTTTTTTTTTTTTTTTTTTAGTAATTCAAGTTTTAACCAGAAGCTCAATTTCAGTCCTGCCAATGCTCTTGGGATATTTCTCTCAGGGATAAAGCATTCCAGCCATTGTTCCTAATCAGTTGTCTACCGCCATCTAATAACTACTTAAGTTACCAAGTATCAGTAGGGGAAATCTCTTTTAGGAACTCAGCGACAAAGACGTACAAAGGCGAACTACAAATATTTACAAACTTGAATATTTGACATTTCTCAATACAATTTTGCAAACCCTTTAATTTAAAGCTACAAAAAATAGTACATGATGCTTTCCTGCCTTGCAGAATTCTTAAGTTACCCTACTTCTAATTACAGAGAGAAGGCATTGTTGGCAAAACTTTTACTCGAAACATAAAGTTAATTTTTTTTTTTCTAACGAAGCAGTCACTTGCATGATTGATTTGTAGTGTGTGTGCCTGGTTAAAATATCATATAGCCAGGTTATTCTAACTACTAATAAGTAAAGGTTAATAAGATTTTGTAAATAATTTTAAAAAAAAGAGCTGTACTACTTGAAATATGTTCATTATAAGTACCTTTGTCAGAGGTCTTACATTTACGACTCATAAAGATGTCAATTTACCATGTGACAGAATGTCATATATCCATATACTTCAGAGAAGCCAAGAAAAAGACTTGAAATGGCTAAAAAAAAAAAAAATTCAAAGAGGACTTAAAAGCCTATTTAATGGGTTTAGATGATTTTTCAATTGTTTGTTTATTTGTTTGTTTGATTGTGTTTTGTAGCCCCAGCTGGCCTGGAACTGGCTTGGAATGCTATGTAGACCATTCTGATCATGCTAATCTCCATATCAAAGATATATGTCTGCTTCTCCCTTCTGTAAAGTGGGAACAAAGGTCAGTGACACCTCACCCAGCAGGTTTAATCTTTTTATACTGAATTAATTTTTATTTTACAAAATCAGTTACATATAATTTTCAATTTCATATTTCTGAAGAATACGTGGGGCAGTGTTTCGCTACAGTAATTTTGTGTTTCCAACAGGAATTCAAGACAGTTCTAACCAATTTCATGTTAAGACACAAAAAATTCATGTTTTGTACCAGGTGTGCTGGGGCATCTGCATCTTATTCCAACTGTAAGGAGACTAACGTTGGAGGGTCCCAAGTTCAAGGCCAGCCTGGATTTTATACAGTTATATTGTTTCAAAATAAACAAAATGAAACAAACAAAACAAAGAAGTCTTGTTTCATAAACAACTATTCCAGGAAAACTTTACCTTAACATTTTAGTTTGGGGAACTTTTTTATAAAAGTTCTTAATTTATATTTAAACACATTAAATTACAAAGCAATTATTAACTTTAAGATATAATAGAATATAAAAGTAATCACATTTGCAGATTGAATCTCTGAATAACTAAATAGGTTCAATTATTTAAAGTTCATTTGAATATCAAATGGATCAGTGTTTCATTATTTACTACTTTGGCTTTCTTATAAGAAAAATGGTTACTTGGTAACTTTTAGCAAATCCGTTCAGAAAATTGAATAGTTTATTGAAAAGATTATCTAGATTTTCTGTCATTATTTTTCTTCATGTTAAAAAGAAGCTCTTATTAGCAAATTGTACAACACCAAATACTGGTCTAATTAAACACACAATTTGAACATGTAAGCAAATGAATGCCAATTACAATCATTAGAATAATTATATCATTTCTACCTTTTCTGCTTGATGAAAGACTAAAGTAAAAAAGCCCCAAAACTTTACATTCACAAATTTGGAACTCTGTGTCATTCTTCAGTTTCCTAAAAATACTGCCTAAATTTGTAAATTAAAAAAAATATATTCATAAGGAATTCTGGTTCAATAACATTAGCTTTGCATTTGAATCCATAAGATTATTTGTCTATCTTCTAAAGCTTTGATTATATTAAATGTCAACTAGTCCTCTGTAAAATATTGAGTTTTATGCATCACAAGCTTGCATCACAAGCTTGCATCACAAGATGAAAAAGAAATAAAATAATTACTATCCTTCTAAGTTGAGTAGAAATTATAATTTAGTTAACAAAACTAAATAAACAGCTACATTACAGGTCCAAAATGTGCCAGGTACTCTCCTAGGCATGAAGACATAGTGATGTCTAGACAGACATGGCTCCACCCTCCAGAAGCTACTCAGCTTGTTTGCTAAAAGTTGTTATTCCTCATCTTTTGAGTATCATTTATACTTTGTTTATCTTTAAAATTCTCAAATATATAATTATAATAATCATAATTACACAGCCATCACATGAGGGTCAATCTTGCTTGATTTGTCATTATTTCAGTAGTAAATAAAAGTGAAAAGATATTGGGTGTGGTGGCACACACCTTTAATCCCAGCACTCAAGAGGCAGAGGCCGGCAGATCTCTGTGAGTTCAAAGCCAGCCTGGTCTACATAGCAATTAACATCCACTTTGTCAAAATTTGTAATTCCAAATCTCCCTCAATCCTTCCACCAATGTATATATTTCCTATTCAAAAAAGGAATTATGTTTAAGTAGTTCTCTTTGTTATGTTATATATGATATGAAAATATAAAAATTCTTTTCTTTTTCAAGAAAATGTACACTATATATGTATTGAAAAATCTGGAGAATCTTATAAAATATTTCAATTAATGTATTTGTTCTTATCAAATAACTTATTAATTACATTTTCTATAAAAGGATGAAAGATTTTTTATTTAGTTAAAATATTTGTTGTCTAGATGTTGAAGTGGGATTAGTCAATCCATGTAGAACCTGGTGAGTGAAAAGGATAAACTTACCATAGAAGTGATTTTCATCTATTGTTTTATCTCTGAGAAGGTAAACAAAATCTGAGAAGGTAAAATATTATATAAATTCTATTTGAACATTCAATGTGATTTATTCAGTGTTCTCATCAACTCCTATTTTTATGCAGTGAACACTGCCATGGTCTAAATTATTTGCTTCAGATGAAAAATTTAAAAGTCTGCAAGAGGAACCCATCCTTGGGTTGCTCAGACACATCCTCCTCATTAGCACATTTGCCTGCACCCTGAAAGTTCACAGTAAAGCATGACTCTCAGCAAAACATTTTCAGGTCCACAGGGAGACTTGAAATGCTATCAAACTTTCAGTTTTCCTGTTGTATCTATCTGTTTAACATAACTTTTCATAAAAAAAAATCAAATTAAAAATGTTTGCGTGGATACCCAAAGTGACAGCTACTTTTATGGGTAGAGTTGATGATACAGTGACCAAACCAATACAATGAAAATGGAATGTGGAGTTTTGGTGAAGGAGGCTCCCAGAAGTGCAGACTTTCTGAACTCTTGGTGACAGAGTTTCTAAACTGTTTTCAAAGAAACTCACAACAAACCACAACTCTAAAGAAACGTTTTGATTACCAGAAACACAATTTTTCTACCGAAACAATAAACTTTTTTAAATTTGATTTTTCACAATTTCATGGTGTTTATAGAAATGCAATAATTCTATAGTAACTGTTCTACAAAATCCACTCTAAAACATTAAAATTGATTTGGATATTCTGGAGTATTTTTAAATGCATGTCTTCCAGTAAGACAGAAATCCAATACTACTGATATTATTAGAACTTTAAAAATACTGAAACACAAAGGCATATGAATCTCTGTGAGATCGAAGCCGCCCTGGTCTCCTTAGTGAGTTCTCTTCCAGGCCAGCTGTGTCTATAGGAAACCCAGTTTCAAAAACAACCTCAAACAAACAAACAAACAAAACAAAACAATTTTATCATTATACATAATAAAACTTATTACACAATGCAAATTTATAGTATGTTATTAAATAAATAAAAGTGCCTGAGAAGATTTTATAGTATTTTCATTTTCCAGAGAAATTTAGACAACTAAATCACTAATATATTTGGAATGGATTAAAAACCAAATATATGAAGCAGTTATTTGTATACAAAATAAAGTATGAAGAATCACTTTAAAGTTGTACCACTAGATTATCATTCAAACCCTTTAAAATAATTATATCATTTCCTACCTTGTAATTGTATCCGTTTAAGTTTAAGCAAATTATGGCAAGCAGAAACAGGCATAATGCAGAGGCAAGTTCTAGAAAAGCCACATGCCAAAACAAATGTATTAAAAATAAAAAGCCTCTCTAAATTACACTTCCATTTTTGGTATAAAACATAATAATTAATGAATAAATAAAATAATTTATACTGCTGAAACATATATATGTATCTTTATGTAAAAAATCTGTATGTGTATGTGTGTTTATCTGTGTGAGTGCATGTGTATATATGTGTGTATTTGTGCGTGTGTGTCTGTGTTTTAATTACACGTATTTAAACTACAGGCAATGCAGACTTCATCTATTAAGTCTAAGTAAATTGCAATAATACAGATCTAACACCAGCAGCAGCTTGAATCCCCTTTTAATGCCTACGCCACCCAAAGTTCTCAAAGAACTTGTCCACAAAATGTTGCTCTACATGGTGTTCTCACTTGGGAAATTTCCAGATTTGAGGAGTGCCCCACTCTCAGGGGAACCAAAGCATTGTTTCTAGATTATATCAGCAGTTACAGCTTTTCATTCCAATAAATAACTAGGAATTATACTTATATCTTTACTAAACTTTTAAGCCTTTTCATAAACTAATATTCTACAGCTGTGTTGGAAAAAAAAGAAATCATGTCATTCTACTCTCCCCAAAGAACAGGACAACCCAAAGAGTTGGTATGACTTGTGGAATTCCCAGAAGAGCTGAAAGGGAAAAAGAGTCCAAATCCCTCATGGTCTCCCAGGATCATTGACCTGGCTACTGCCATCCTCAATTCAGAATCGACTTCTTAAGAGCTGGATCTTCATTGCTAGACCTGACTCCCCAGAGTTTTGTGCTCTCAAAGCACTTTGCAACAGTATAGACGTGCAAGGAGACAGTTTTATACTAAGGGAGCTGAAGCCTGGTGTAAACACACAAACACACACACACACACATACACACACACACACACACACACACACACACACACACACACACACACACTTGACTTTACCTGTTTTTGTGTCGCGTCTTCAGCAAGTTTCTGCCAAAGGGAGCCATGGTCTGTCCAGCAAGCAAATAACCCAGCCCTTATCTGAGGGATCTGGGGCTAGGGTGGGGTGTCCGGGTTTGGGTTTCTCCGGTGAAGGGAGGAGGGCTGGATGCTTCCTTTCACCTCCTCAGATGTTCCTGGCTTTCAGCTCATTAGAAGCCGGCTGTGAGAGTTGCTGGAAGTTGTGCAACTGCTGCTTAACTTTGAACTGCGGATTGTTGTGGCTGCTGCCTGCACCTTTGGAGACCTGCCCAGCTTCAGCCTCCAAGAAGGCGTTTGGAAGCAGGGAAAAGAGAGTAGAGAGAGGACAGAGAGTGAAAGAATGAGGGAGAGGGAAGAAGAGAGAAAGGGAGCGAGGGAGGGAAGGAGCAGGAAGGGGGAGAGAAGAGAGACAGAGAGAAGGAGGGGAGGGAGGGAGGGAGAGAGAGAGAGAGAGAGAGAGAGAGAGAGAGAGAGAGAGAGAGAGAGAGAGAGAGAGAGACTCTATTATTGTGTTTCCTAGTTATTTACAGTCTAAGCTTTAAGTGCTGCTGCCAACCCTACAGGCATGTAATACCCACGGAATGGAAACTTTATTCTACTTGGAAAGCCCCCTTTTCCTGCTTTCCACACCCAACCACACAAGGTGAACACACACACAGGAGATGTTAAACCAACCCCGCCTCCTGCCAGCCAGCTCCAGTCTGTGAAAAGTAATCTGATCTTGGCAAACAGGAAGGGGGGCCAAAAATCACTTTCCCTATCAGTGGAACACAGAAACCTCCCCTGCCCTGGGATTGTGCAAATGCACTGAACCAAGTCTAGGAGGAAAGCAGCTGGATGGATGCAGGATACAGGTGGGCCCACAGCCCACCTAAGAATTTGAGCCCCAGGGCCCCCTCAGCTCTCCTGTAAGAGATTCCTCTACCCCTCTCAAGCAAACTCTTAGGTTGAACATCCACAAACTGATGGATTGCAGGGCTGACTAATCGCAGCCCGGGCTTCAGGAACTGACTGAGGAACTCTGACCAACTCCTTCCACATTAACAAGACCTGTGCCTTCATGCCTTCACCAATCCTTCCTTTGTGGCACTTACTGGGCTTCTGGGACCTTGAGAGTTTCATAGGAAAAGCTAACTCTTTGCTGAGGGTCCTAACGTAGAGAAAGGGGAAGAAAAGGTTATGGAACCCAGTGTCAGTGTAATTCAAAAGGTGCATGGAGAGCCTGAAACCATAGCATGGGCATCTACGGCAAAGCCAGGGGAGTGTTCCCTAGCTAGGGAGCCAGCACAGCTCAAGGCTTGATCATAACACTATGGGAAAGAGTCCAGGAGAATACAAGGACTTTACCTTTCTTACAAGATTTCTCTTCAACAATTAGTCCTCTGAGCCCCACCCACCCCCTAATCACTGGCTTGAACTGCTGAGTCTGAAGAGGGAGGGGGAAGAAAGAGATGGGCTGTAAACGGCTCCTGTTTTCTATAGGAGGCCCGCCCAAGTCCCAGCAACAGGAAACAAGACATGATTGTCAGAATTTCTGTAATTCTTGTACTCATTGTACAGTACAGGACTCCACTGCGCTGAGAAAAATAACTTTTCTTTATTTAATTATATTTTCTTTATAATATTTCATGTCGTTCAGATACCACACAAATCTTTAAAAATTCATAAAATTATAATACCGAATTTATAAATTACTTATTTGTAACTTGTAGTCTTAAGAAATGAATTATTTAAGAAAATATATTCCTATTAGACTATTAGAGAAAATGTTTTATAATAAACTTCTTATAATAAAGATGACAATGGTATATGTTTTTATCTGTATATAAATATGTAAGTATATATGTACCCCATTCATGGTTTATAATTTTGTATATATATATATATATATATATATATATATGCACTTATTTGTAATAAAAATCAAGCAATGCTTGATATACTTCTGTATCCTTTCTTTGTTAACACATAAAATGGTTTAAGTCATTATGAAATTTTGCCTAGTTACTCTCAGTTTATCCCTCTAGATTTATCCCTCTAAATCTATGCTCTTTACTTACTAAAGTAATGATTATAGTCAATTTGCAAAGTATTGTACCTCTCTGTGTATCCTGTAGTTTCAGTTCCCCACCTTTATTGATGTTACTGGTTAAGGGTGTGCATTACACTTTCAGTAAAGACATTTAATGGAACAAGAGGAAACACATTACATCTTTACTAGCATAACCTTTATGCTACTTTCAATTTATCACAAATGAGTCTCCTCTAGGAGGTTTTTATTACTCACATAAAATACCCTATTAAAATTCTTCATGACAAACTCTTTGATGTATAAGATTTAAACAAAGAAAAGTTGGTACAACTTATACAAATGCATTTTTATTTCTCAACTTTATTCAATTTTATATTAATAAAGCTGGGAAGAATACAGAAATTTATTGTCATTCAGATTTTTAAAGCTGAAAGAGATATGAAACATGGACCCTAATACCCAAAAAGAAAAATAAGAAACCACCAACTGTAAAAGAAAATAAAGCTGTGTTTATAAAGTCACATTCATCAATAAGGTACCGTATAGGGAATTAGAAAGGAGATTGTCTTTAAATTCTGTTAGTTTGTCTGATTTTTTTTTAATCATGAATGTATTTCCCTGCCAATATGGTGGTAACCCTATCATATTCTACACAGGTAATATAAACAACAGCCAAGTTTTAGTAATGAAATTGGTGTTGTAGAGCAAGAACCTTCAAAATATGTAATGTTTCAGCCTAGTTGATTACTAGAATAATTCTTCTCAAGAAAATATTTTTTTTAATTTTTATTTTTTTTTCAAAATTTTATGTCTGAAAGTATTTTGACTTCATATATGCAAGTGATACCATTAGTGCAATGCCCATGGAAGCCAGATGAGGGGATTGGATATCCTGCACCTGAAGTCACTGAAGGTTGTTAGCCATCCTGGGAGTGTTGGGAAAGGAATATGGATTCTCTGAAAGAATGATCACTGTTCTTAATTACTGAACAATCTCTTCAGTCCTCAAATGATGATTTTGTGAAAAGAATAATGCCCATTGGCATTCATTTTGCTTAGTAAATAAAATAATATGAATGAAATACTGACGTGTTTTATTAAACTAAGTATTGTTTACAATATTCGCCCAATTACCTCAAACTTGTAAATAAAGGAAATGAGTGATTCAGCTTTCTAATGACATAATTTAGTCTTTTTCTACTAGTAATTAAATTATAATCTAAGTCTCTGGAATAATGCATTTTATACAATTTATTGATTAGGCTGAGACTGAGGTTGAGTTGTAAAAGAAATTTGATGTTATAAAAGATGTTTATTTAGCAATCCAAATGATTTCTGTCTTATAGAAAAAGTAATTGAAAAGGTTGTGGTTAGACTGTCATGTAGATTATCAATTTTGTATGTAGCTTATTTTTTCAGCATTTTTATTATTAAAAATAATTACAACTTATATTATATTAACTATATTGTATCATTTATTATATTTAGTTACCTATAACTTAACTGTTAACTAAGTCTCTTTTTCACCAGTGTATTAGTCACTTTTCTGTTGCTGTGATAAAACCACCATGACCAAGGGAACTTATAAAAGGAAGAGTTTATTTGAACTCATGATTGACAGTTCCAGGGAATCAGAGTCCATTGTGGTGGGAAGCATGGTGGCAGGGGCTGGAGTAGCAAGCCTAGGGTCACATCTCACAATGAGCACAGGAAGCAGAGAGAGAGAGAGAGAGACTGGAGACCTCAAGGCTTGTTAAACTCACTAAGCCTGCCCCCAGTGACGTACTTCCTCCAGCACAGCCACACCTTCTAAGACCTCCAAGAACAGTGCCACCAACTGGAGACAAAATGCCTGAATACTTAAAACCTATGGGGGGACTCTCTCATTCAAACCACCACATTCCACTCCCTGGCCCCCATAGGCTCATGACCATATAAAATGAAAAATGCATTTAGTCTAACCTTAAAAGTCCCCATAGTCTTTACCAGTCTCAATTCTATTCAAAAGTCTATAGTCCAAAATCTCTTCTGAGACACAGGCCAATCTCTTAACTGTAAGCTCCTGTAAAATCAAAAGGCAAATTACATACTCCCAACATACAATGGAAGGGAACACACATTCCCATTCCAAAAGGGAGGAATAGAGGCATAGTGATGAAATACTGGACCAAAATAAGACCAAAAACCAGCAGGGAAAACACCAAGTCCAGTAGCTCCATGTGCAACTTCTGGGACTTGACCTCCAAAGGGCTTAGATGGCTCAGCTCTTCCAGCTTTGCTTGAAACATATATCTCTTTCTTAGGCTGGTACCACTCCCTGTATGCAGCTCTCCTTGGCAAGTATCTCACAGGTCTGGCATCTCGAATGTCTTCCTGAGCTCTCCGCTGCCAACCACACTTCACATTCACAGCTTCATGCAATGACCTATCAGGGTTTTCTTTATGCAGTGACGCCCCTGCTGCACTCTGCCTGGCCTCAGCTGCTCACTGAAACCTTGGAGGAAGAACTGATGACCCCTTCACTCTTGCAAACTTCATGCCTCTAAAGCCAGCACCATGTGAATAAAACTGCCAAGTTTGGCTACAAGTTAGGGATGGACCCTGGCCTATTTCAACCACATTTGCAACTTTTCTCTGCCCTGAACTTTTTGGAGCAGAAAAACCCTTTCAGTATTTTCCTTTCAAAAGTTTGAGGATTAGCTGGGTGTGATCTTGCCCTGAAGGTACTATTTCTGTTGTTTACTTGTAAATCTCCAGGCCCCTCCTTAATCACACTTTTTCCATTGTTTACTTGTAAATATCTAGGCCTCTCCTTAATAACTTTATTCTCCTTATGAAAGGGAGCCTCTCCTTCACATGCCTTGGCCACACCTTTAATCTCCCTAGTGTACTTTTCAGATCCAAACTATACATTCTGCATTTCCTTCTGCTGCATTTGCTCTTTTTCACTGTAGATCTATATAATATTCACCATTAATAGCCATGCAACCATTTCTATGTTAGGCTATCTTAAAATATCCTCTGCCAAAGACATTAGTCAATTGCTTTTCAACTTAGCATCAGGCAAGCATTTGGGCTGTGGGCGAACTGCTGCCAGACTCTTTATCAAAATATCCCAGTTGCTGCCTAAGTCTTTTTTTTTTAATTTTTTTTATTAATTTTATTTATTTATGTATGCGTATGAATGTACTGTCTGCATGCAAGTTTGTGCACCCGTGTTGTGCAATGCCGTGGAGGTCAGAAGAGGGTGTTGGATTCCCCTGGAACTGGAGTTCTCCTGGAATTGGAGTTTCAGACGGCTCTCGGCCACCATGTGGGTGCTGGGGATCGAACCTGGTTCCTCTGCAAGAGCATCGGCACTCCTAACCGCTAGGCCATCTCTCCAGCCCCACTGCCTAAGTCTTTATTTTCCTCTGGAACTATATTTTTTGCAGCAATGCTTTCTTCCAGGCTTCTACTAGAATGGCCTGTTAAGCTCTGCTTACAGTAGTCAATAGCTTTTCTAGCCCAAAGTTCCAAAGTCTTCCACATTTCTCCAAACATCCACATGGTCAGGTTCTTCACAGCCAACAGACCACTCTCTGGTACCAATTTCAAAGGTGGTGGTTTAATAGTGATGTGTTTTGTGTATCAAGTTGACAAGGGGTCAATTGTGCTGGACAGCTTTAATGTCAACTTGACACACCTGGGTTGAGGGAGCCTCAATTGGGGAATTGGCTCCATTGGACTGGCCTGTGGCCACGACTGTGGAGTATTGTCTTGATTGTTGGGCAATGTGGGAGGGCCCAGCCCAATATGGGTGGTGCCACCCTGGGCAGGTTGTTGTGTACCATATAAGAGGGTGGGCTGGGCATGGGCCAGGGGAGCAAGCCAGTAAGCAGTACTACTCCATGGCCTGTGCTTCAGCTCCTGCCTCAGGGTTCCTGCCCTGAGTTCCTGCCTTGGACTCCCTGAGTGATGAACTGTGACCCAGGAGATGTAGCTGAATAAACCTTTCCTCCCCAAGTTGGTCAGTGTTTTGTCACAGCAATGGAGGACAGACTAGAACAACTAGTCTTGCCATTTTGTTGTCCCCTTCATTAGTGGATTAAGCCAATCTTTAACATTTTCCCACTATATATTTATATGAAATTCATGCTTTTTTACATTTTAGAAATCACAGTTTGATTGCTCTTTCAGAGGACCCAGGTTCAAATCCCAGCACCCACATGGTGGCTAAGAACCATCTTAGGTTGGGCATAGTGGTGCATGCCTTTAATCCCAGTACTCCAGAGGCAGAGACAGGCAAATCTCTGCAAGTTCAAGGCCAGCCTGATCTACATTTCAAACTCCTGGCCAGTTGGGACTAAAGGGAGACCTTGACTAAAAAAAAATTAATTACACTTTGAGAACTATAAAAATATATCAGACCTTTTCTGAACCAATAGGAACTATTTCTAGAAGGTTTGGAGGATTCTTGGAGAGACATGAGTCCTCAGTCCATATTAGGAGGTTAAAAAGCTGTGTCTCATGTCTTTGAGTAGTGCCAAAATTGGTGGCAGCCATGTAGTAGATGCACTTGCCAGTAAGAATTGGAGATAGGCCAAACAACAGTACTCTCTCTTTATTCTTTGCTAAGATCTCAAGTTCTGTGTCTGCAGTACAGTTTCTCTTGTCTTACTGATTATTCGTATCTGGTTGTACTTTCCTTTGGGATGCTTAAGGACACAGAGTTAGCCTAGATTAACCAAAGTCCTTGTTTTCTCAAGGTCAATTGAGGATCTGCTCCTCAGGGAGTATACAGAGTTTTTTAAGAAAATTTCCACTAATACTGATGATGTTCTAATGTTTCCATCATGTAAGATGTTAAACTTGCAAATGTGTTCCATTAGAACAACAATTTTATTGTATCTGTTCCTCATCTCTTTTATACTTTATGCATATCACTGTTATTTTAAAAAATAAAAAAAATGTGCTGGGCATGGTGGCACACACCTTTAATCCTAGCACTTGGGAAGCAGAGGCAGGCAGATCTCTGTGAGTTCAAGGCCAGCCTGGTCTACAGAAGGACCAAAAAGTAAATAAATAAATAAATAAATAAATAAATAAATAAATAAATAAGTACCACTATTATTACCAAATTAAGTCTTTCAAAACACTTTCATAATTAATAGAATTATTTCTACAACCATGTTTTTTAGGTGCTAGTCAGTTTTCCTGAATTTTAACTGTAGAATATAGGACTATGCTAAATGAGGTAAGGGTTAAGAACATTATTACAGAAACCCCATAGAGTTGTGTTGGTCTCTGTCTTTTCCCTACAGAGTTCTGGGTAATCATTAACCTCACTTTTCTGAATCTGACTTTAAACATATAAATAAAAGATCAATAATATTCCCTAACTTTCTTATGCAAGTTTAAGGAAATATATATATATTCTATATATATATATATATAATAGTCTTTGTACTAGTAATTTTCTCTTCATATATTAACAATTAAATTGGCTCACTAGTATTTTTATCAGAAGCATCTATGTTGGTATGAGCCAGCTTTCCCTGAGGCATGTGTAAAAAAGAACAGCAGACCTGGAATCCGATGTCTGGGATTACACACAGGTGACTATGTGCCAATTTGTCACTGTTTACATGGTAATCTGTGAAGAAGTAACATACTAGATAGCCTGCTAAATCAATCAATTTATCTTATTCTCTCAAACCTCCACTTTCAAGGAAGGAAATCGCAGTTAAATGAATAACCTCTTATTTTCACAAGAAAAAGAGCTAAAAATATTAGAGTTTGTCAGAAGGGCACCTTGATGATCAAGATGTTCCTGAAGAAAGAGCATGTTGGAAAACAGAACCACAAACCAAAACAGAATCTACAAACTGCCTTCCATCATTAAAAAAAGAAAGCCTAATGGGCAGTATATGCTTTGTCTGAATTCTAGAGCCCACTCCAGAACAGTCCTATTACCTGCAGTGACTGCCATCTTCTTCAGTTCTTTCCCGTCTTAAAATTCCTCATAGTAATAGAAAGTGGGTCTAAGACCCAAATGGATGTGGTTTTTTTCCCACAAAACCCTTTAAATCTGAGATGTATCATGGCTTGTGAAATAACTTAAGCGGATTAATAATGAAAGAATTAGCCATCTTGAATACTGCAGGTAAGTACCAGAAGCTGCGATTCCATTTTGGCTATAGCATCTTATGGTGGCAGTGTTCTTTTGATTCCCCATAAAAAAAATGGCACTCCTCAGCTTTATGGGACTTATATAGTGAGGCTGTATAATTAGTCATCCAGTTTCAGTGGGCAGGTCCATTACAAAAAGCTTTGAATTAATTCAACTCAGGATTTGAATAGTTGACTTACTAAGATATTTGGGACCTAAATAAAAGGCCACCTTTCTTCATTTAAAAGCTATAACTGTCATTAGCTCTAATGAGATAAAATGACAAATCTATGTAAGGCTGGTTACTACTAGAAATTGCTCAACTTCAAGGAAATTTTAAAGCTATGAAACTTTAATAAAATTAAAAACAGACATACAAGTATATAAACACCTCTAAATATTTTCATTTAGTACAGTAAATAATATGCTGTGCTTTATACAGGCATCTGTGTATTTGACATCTTATTTGGTCCCACTATGATCATCAAGGAAGACAATAATATCATAATATTATAATTAAAACTGAAAACAAAGCCAACAAGGTGACTGGATAACAACTCAAAATCAGGTGAAAACTAACAAAAAGTATGATTTTTAGTTGCTTTATAGAACATAAATATTTCTTTTTTTTTTTTTTTTTTTTTTTTTTCTTTTCGAGACAGGGTCTCCCATGTCTAGTGTTTAACTATATAAATGAAGAACAAGGCACCCAGTGATCAAAGTATGTTCTTAAGGATTAGTGCTGCCTGGAACACAAAATGGGCATTTGATAATATACATCAGTTACAGTTTGCAGTGAACTGAAACAAAAAAGAAAAACATGAAAATCTGCAAACCAATAGATACACCAAATTTATTTGTGCAAGTCTTCATGTTTCTGCTAAGAATTCTGAATCCAGGAAGGAATAAATTAATTTCTAAATTTCATATAATAGTCGAGATGGAACACTGATCTCATAACATTCAATTAAAACATCATGAATTCACAAAGCACTAGGGGAATTCTTCATTGTTAAATAAACAATATTTTGTAGAGAGATGTACCACAAAGATACAGATATACCTATATTAATGTTTTCAATGCTAATTTTAAAATTCACAACTCTTTTCTTGAACAAAGAATAGACACAGAAATAACAGTGATTCCATATGTTTTCAGATTTTATTTTAGGGGGTTGTATTTGTTTGCCTACTGCCAGTGGTCAAACCAAGGACCTTAGGCAAGTTAGGTAGGCTCTGTACCACTCACTAAGCTACAAACTGAGTCTTATGTTTTGTTTACTTGAGATACTCTCAGCATCCATTATCAAGAGTGTCAGTATAATAAACGCAGAGAGCTTCACACTTTCTAGCCTAGACATCTCAACCCTCCTGCCTTGGCCTTGAGCGCTGAGATTAGAGGCATGCATTACCACACCTGACTTCCATCTGGCTTAGTAGCTATTAATTCTGAAAGTTCAAGCAAAGAGAGATTTGTTGCTGAAAATTAGTAACAGAGTTTTCCATGAGATTTTAATGCCAGTCATCACTTCCTATAGAGTGCAGAAAGAATTCAAATATTGAAAATATTATAAGAAATTGCTATTTGTTGCTTTTAAACACTGGGATTTGCTTCAAACATTTAAAAACAAAAATATAGCTTTTTATGTGAATTTTCTTCTTTGAAAATCGTTATGTAATTTGGAGTTTGAAGCATGATTATGCAGGCATTGAAAAATATCGTATTTATGAAGGAAATTAAAGGAGTACTAATTGGAACAGAGGAGATCAAACTATCCCTTTTGGCAGATGGCATGGTAGTTTACATGAAGAATGCCAAAACTCCAAGAGAAAATGCCTAGAAATGATTAGATTAACAGTTTCAATAATGTGGAAGGATACAAAATTAATCTAGAAAAATAAGCAGTCGGGGCCGGAGAGATGGCCTAGCGGTTAGGAGTGACAACTGCTCTTGCAGAGGAACCGGGTTCGATCCCCAGCACCCACATGGCAGCTGAGAGCTGTCCTTAACTCCAGTTCCAGGGGAATCTGATGCACTCTTCTGACCTCCGCAGCATTGCACAACACGGGTGCACAAAACTACATGCAGACACTACATTCATACACATAAAAAATAAATAAAATTTTTAAAAAATTCATTAAAAAATAAGTAGTCTTTCTTTATACCAATAACAAGCAGAGAAAAAATACAAAGAGAACTTCCCATTCACAATAGCATACACACACACACACACACACACACACACACACACACGCACGCACACCTGACAAGAGAGACTAAAAATCTCTACAATGAAATTTTTAAATCCTGGAAGAAGATTTAAGAAAACACCAGAAGGTGGAAGGATCTCCTGTGCCCATGGATTGGAAGAATTAATAGAGTAAAAATACCCAAAGTAATATACAGATTCAACGCAATTCCAATTAAAATCCCAGTGAGCTTCTTCACAGACCTAGGAAAAAATTCTAAAATTTATATGGAAAAACAAAAGACCCCAGATACCCAAAGCAACCCTGAGCAAAGAGAACAATGCAGGGGGGATTACTATACCACCTCAAACTATATTACAGGGCTATAGTCATAAAAACAGCCTCATATTGGCACAAAAACAGACCCATAGATCAATGGAACAAAACTAAAGATCCAATGTGAGCACATTCAATTTCAGTCACCTCATATTTGACAAGGTGCAAAGAAGAATCAATGGAGGAAAGACAGTATCTTCAGCAAATGGTGCTGGCATAAATGCATCGTCACTCTTAGAAAAGAAAACTAAACCCCTACCTCTCAAAATGTACAAAAATCAAGTCCAAATGGATCAAAGACCTCAATGTGAAATCAGAAACTCTGAAAATGATGGAAGAAAACTCTGGCAGTAATCTACAAGACATAGGAGTAGGAAAAGACTTTCTAAATTAGACTGCAGCTGCACAAGAAATAAGGTCAACAATTGACAAATGAGAACTCATTAAACTCAAGACCTTCTGAACAATGAAAGAAATAATCAAAAAAGTGGACTGAAAACCCACAGAGTGGTAGGAAAACTTCACAGTGATACTTCTGACAGAGCATTAACATCCAGAGTATATAAACTACTCAAAAAACAATAGAGCAAGAAAACATATTACCCACTCAAAAGATGAACTAAAGACCTAGAGCTGAAAGATTTCACAAATGAAAAACTAAAGATGGCTGAGAAACATCTTAAAAACTGTCCAGTGTCGCTAATAATTAAGGGAATGAAAATTAAAAACACTTTAAGATTTTATCTTACTGGAGTAAGACTGGCTATGATCAAGAAAACAAAGGATGCCAAATTCTGGAGAGATTGTGGGGAAAGTGGAACACTCATCCACTGCTGATGGGAATACAAACTCATGCTACCCCTATGGAAAGTAGTGTGGAGAACTTTTAAAGAACTGAAAATGAGCCTACCACCTGACCCAGTCATACCACTCCTGCTTATATACCCACAAGACTCATCCTATCACAGAAATACATGCACATCCATGTTTATTGCAGCTCTCTTCACAATAGAGAAGAGCTGGAAGCAACCCAAGTGTACCTCAACTGATGAGTGGATAACAAAAATGTGGTACATCTGCAAAATGGAATGTTATACAGTGGTGAAGAAAGATATTGTGAACTTTGCAGGTAAATGGATGGAACTCGAAGCCATTATGCTAAGTTAAGTAGCACATTCCCAGAAAAACAAATGACATATGGTTTCCCTCATTGTGGATCTTAGCACCAAATCTCTATTTGTAAGGCAAACTGAATAATTCCTTTTTTTTTCTTTCTTTTTCTTTTTTAGCGAATGTAATAGCTGGTGTTACTCAACTTGCTGTTTGATGTAGGAATGTAAAGTAATATTTTCTCTTTACCTGCATTCAACTCTACTGTTAAAATGTGAATCCCTGAACATGTTTTGAAATTAACCTATAGTTTTTTTTTCAGACATTATGAATTTGGTATATGTGTGGTATGTATATATACATATTTTGGAGCAATACAAATTGGAAGGAAGGAACAACAACAAAAAAGACTGGGTCAGTGAACTGACTGAAACAGTAAATTTTTGCCCTAAACAGTAAGTTTCTGCATTGAAAATTTTAAAAAGATAGAAAAAAAATGATGCAAGATATGCATGACTGAATGCATGAGCTCTGGTGGGGTAGGGGCAAAGAGGGGGAAAGGGGTCTAAATTTGATTAATAAATGTTGCATGAAATGCACAAAACTTCAATAAAAAATAAAATAAAAAGGGAAATATTATGCAGAGAAATATCCTAGTATTGTCAACAATGGTTGAGCTTAACAAATATGACAGAATAACTGAAATCTGGTGGGGGAGGTCTGGGGGTGGAAAGTTGGGAGAGGTCAAATTTGATTAAGATATATATTACAAAATGCACAAAAACTCAATAAAATTGATAAAAAGAAAAGTAGCTAACTCATAAGTAGTAAATTATATAATCAGAATCTTTATGAATTTTCTTGAGAATTTTTCCTTACAGTTTATATTTAATTATTAATTTACAGAAACATGTACTTGAAGGTAATTTGTTCTTTGATAACATGATTGTTTATTTCACTCCTGCAGTATCGGAGTATCTCTTCAAATTTGAAGACAAAAACTTTAGGCTTCAAAATTGTGAGTCAAATAAGGAAACAACAAATCAATTTCATGGAAGATCATTCCTTGAGTTGAGCTATATGTAAAGTATATTTTGACATGTGGAATGATAAGAAAGAAAATATGTTAAGGAGGACTGAGGGAAGTCATAACTGAGGAGACATACATACTCCTGAGACCTTGGTTCATATGAAATTATATCAATGAGTACAGCATGCACAAAACCAATGGAAACTCAAGAAGACAAAAACTCAGCATAGAACTGTGGAAATGGGAAGCATGCCCCAATCTAAGCTGAGGAACTATAGGGTAGCTGGTTACTACTGAGTGAGGAAGAGCTGATCTTAAGTGAGTGACTCTTGACAGGGTGATCAGACTTCAGTTGATGAACTTGCACTGAGGGATATTTAGGGAAATTAACTTGACTTGCTTGGCCTTAGCTTAAATTACAGAATGTGTGAAATGTAGCGCGGGGTGGGGGGGGGGCTAGGATTGAGCCAAGGGGGATAGGTGTATAAAGGTGATAAAGATTTTGTGATGAAATACCAAAACTTCAATAAAAATATACAAAAATAATAATTGTTATGGCTTGAATTGTTTCTTCAGTCTGAAATCACAAGTTGAAATTGAATACTTTTTTTTATTAATTTTATTTATTTCTGTATGTGTATGAATGTACTGTCTGCATGCAAGTTTGTGCACCCGTGTCGTGCAATGCCGCGGAGGTCAGAAGAGGGCGTCGGATTCCCCTGGAACTGGAGTTCTCCTGGAATTGGAGTTTCAGACGGTTCTCGGCCGCCATGTGGGTGCTGGGGATCGAACCCGGGTCCTCTGCAAGAACGGTCGGCGCTCTTAACCGCTAGGCCATCTCTCCAGCCCGAAATTGAATTCTTAATATGATTATTTAGAGAAAGTCTCTTTTATATAATAATAAAGATTAAATGAGGTCACAAGAATGAGCCTTTTTTTTCAGGTAGGGCTCCTGTCCCCATGGTCAAGGAAGAAAACCCCATTTTCTTCTCTCACTACTTAGAACTCAGAGGAACAATTGCATGGTTCCATTACAAGAGAGATATCTATAATCCAAGGAGAAGCCTTTAATGATAAACTGGATTTTTGTTTGTTTGGGATTTATTTCAGTTTTTTAAAAATTTTATTGAGATTTTATAGTTTCATAGAACAGTTTTTAATCATTTAGACCCTCTCCCTCATCCATGGCTCTCTAACCTCCACCAGACCTCATGTATCCTGCCATACATGGTAAGTACTATCCAGTCCAGCCTTTGTACCGAGATGTCCTTCAGTGCAAATTCATCCACTGGAGTCTAGTCAACTCTTCTAGAGATTGTAAGTAAGGCTTATTACTTACCCAGTACCAAAACGTCTCCAATATTTCTCTGTCTAGTGCCGGCCCACCACCCATTTCTCTTCTTCCCTCTGAAACCTGGCCTAATTGTGTTGTCATGGGTCCTGTGCTCCATGACACTATGGCCACAAGTTCATGTGTGCAAACTGGCCTGAAATCCTCTGTTACCCTGTGTTCATGAGACGTGTGTATGTACAGCAGTGTCATGAAGTGCCCTGTGGAGGTCAGACTAAGGTGTTAGTTTCCCCTGGAACTGGAGTTATGGATAGTTGTTAGATATCATGTGGGTGTTCAGAATCAAACTCAGGTTCTCTGAAAGAGAAGTCAGTGCTCATAAACACTGGGCAAACTTTCCTAGCCACATTTTGAGCTCTTAATGACACATTTCTGATGAATCAAAGTGAGTTAGACTTAGTGAATTGATGCTCATACGGAGAAGCAAAAGATAGTGTATTATTTTTAACATTGAGTTTAAAAGATTGGCCTAGGGGCTGGAGAGATGGCCTAGCGGTTAGGAGCGCCGACGCTCTTGCAGAGGACCCGGGTTCGATCCCCAGCACCCACATGGCGGCGGAGAGCTGTCTGAGACTCCAATTCCAGGAGAACTCCAGTTCCAGGGGAATCCAACACCCTCTTCTGACCTCCGCGGCATTGCACGACACGGGTGCACAGACTTGCATGCAGACAGTACATTCATACACATACATAAATAAATAAAATTAATAAAAAAAATTTAAAAGATTGGCCTAAATCCTGTTTCAGAAGAAGTCATATTATGAACAATACTCATGGGGCTTTGAACATGGTAAAGAACAGAAGCTTCTTCACAATATCTACCTGAGAACTTCATGAAAAATATTTTAGCCATCCAACACATCATAAAAGCCTCAGAAATTAGCTTAATAAAGGAAGTGAATGATTAATTTTAGTTTATGGTTTCAAACAGATTAAGCCATGGATTTTGTTCATCTTCTTTGAGCCTGTAGTGCCAGCAGGTTATGGCAGGTGTATGTATGGCAGAGGAAGGCTGCTAACCTCAGGATGCCAGGAAAAAGAGAGGAGAAGACAGAAAGAGATGAATGAATTAATGAGGGGATCATATGTTCCTTTCAAAACCACATGTCAAACTTATATATCAGTGAAGGTAAAATTCATTAAGTCTCTCTCCGAAAGGCCTCAAATCTTGTCTTCCAAGAGTTCTCAAAATTCTAAGCCCAAAGTCTCACCTGAGATTCAGGGAAATCTCTGGAATTTAAGTCCCTAATAAAAGGATAACAGTTGGAGTTGGAGTGATGGCTCAGTAGTTAACAACACATTCTCCTCTTTCAGAGTACTTGAATTTGGTTTCCAATACCCGTGTTAGGTGGCTCACAACCAGTTCAAGGAGCTCCAGCGTGTCTGGCCACAATGGACACCTGTATACTCCATAGACATGCATACATTCAAACGAAAATAAATCTTTTAAAATATTAATATTGTTGGGAATGAAAAGTTATCTGAGTGGCTCAGAGCACTGGCCTTTCTTGCAGATGTCCTGTGTTTGGATTTCAGTAACCAAATAGCAGCTAACTACTGTCTGTAACTCTAGTTCCAGGGGCATCTGAAACCTTTTTCTTGCCTCCATGGTCATCGCAAGGTCTAAGGGCACTTACATACATATAGGCAAAGCATATATACATATAAAATATGAATGAATGAATGAATAAATAAATAAATAGTATTACTGAGTTATATCCTTCATCACACAGTTGTACAAACTATACATTTCCATTTCCAAAAGGAAGAATAGTTATGTCAAAGACAATATAAAATGTAAGAGACCAAACATTAAATATTCTAATTTCATGTGTAGCATTAGGGGCACAGGATGAAACGCTGTGCTTTTCAGAGTGCTGGAGAGGAACCACCACTATGGCCTTGCTGGCCACAGGCACATGGCCACATTCATGGTCTGGCTTTTCTCACTGCCTACAGTTTTCCTTTGTAGGGTTACCAAGTTCCTTGGTCCCTAATGTCCTGGCATCTTCACTGCAGTGTGGGTTGCCTCTCACATATTCTATTTTGGTGCCATCACTGGCTGCTTTCGTAACTTAACTCCTGCCACACACTGGCTGGCCCCTCAGGCTTTCTTTTAAAATCTAAGTGGAAGCCTCCATGACTCACTATCTTGCATTCTGCATCCCTACAAATGAAGCATCATGTGTAGTATGTAGTACCCTAAGGTCTGCTACCTGCATACGCTGTTCCTGGACCACCTGAAACTGAAATGTGGCCTCCCAGGTCTCTGAATGTCTTGAGGGTTGACAATGGGAAAACAGGTCCTAGAAAAATACTTATGTAATTACGTAGGAAGTTATGTGCCAACAGGGTGCCCTGAAATCTGCCTTTTCAAATAAAATTCATTATGTGAACTTATACTTTTATGTCTTGGCATCTCTCATGGGTGGCTTCTTACTGATTCCTGCAAACATCCATAAGTATTTTTTCCTGTTGTCCTTCTGAAAAGTGCTTGATTTCTTAAAGACATTAATCTCCCTAGCAACTAGCCCTTCCTTTGCTAGAATTTACGTTTCATTTCTGGCGAGCTGCAGTATTTTTTTCGATTTTATTTTTTACTCTTCTTTTTTGTTTGTGTTATGAATGTAAATTTGTCTGAGAGCATGGAGTAATTCCAAAATCACAACCTAAATGCTATGCTTCTCTGAAAATTCCTCCACCATATTAGTTTTTTCAGTTTTAAAATAAGCTTCCCACATTGTAGCAGGAAAGAGACAAGTCATTTTTTTTTTCAAGAATCTGAGTAGCCTGTATTCCATTTGCAAACAGAGATCTTATTTCCACCTGAAGCCTCACTTACTGGTAACTCTCTTCACCACATTTTAGGATACACCTATCCTTCTCTAAACTTTTCCAATCTTCCTGCAAACCAGTAAAGAAAGCTGTCAGACTACATTGTCGGGTTTAATTACAGCAATAGTTTGACATCCCAGGATTAATTTTCTGTGTTTCAATTCTTCTTTAAATTATTTCTGTCCTCAACACTCATGAGTAGCCTTGTCACTATTTCCATCTTCCCTAGTCAGCAACACTCTCTCTGAATTTCCTGTTCCCTTCTATGATTATTATTGTAACATATAAATTGATACATTTATTGATATTTTGGGCAGCATATATATGCATATTCCAAAGCCTGAAAGTTTCCAGTCTCAAACCATTTCTGGCCAAGCACATGAAATAAGATGTTGTCATCCAATTCTTCTATAACTCTATATACTAATTTAGTCCAATACTTGACATCTTAAAACATGTTAAGTTAGGCAGTTTTTGAGATCCAAGATCTCTCTCTCTCCATATATATATATATATATATGGAGAGATGGAGAGAGAGAGAGAGAGAGAGAGAGAGAGAGAGAGAGAGAGAGAGAGAGACTGATTCCTTTCAGTTTATTGCTGCCAACTTGGAGCTACATCACCCCTCTGGGAACAAGTCCACAGAGAAACCTGAATCTCCTGTGCTCACTATCCATTGATTGCATGCAGCTCTTCATCGTGAGGTGCAGACCTTGAAACGTTCACTCTTGGTCTGTCAACTGGTATTGTTATTTATGCAGCTCTTGTTAGACTACCATACTGTTGAGATTTCATTGGTCTAGTTTCACTACCATTCAATATATATATATATATATATATATATATATCTGTTTTAAGCATACTTACTTTGAGTTAATGGTTCTAAATCTAAATATGTTACTGTGCTGGAAAGCTTTAGTGTCAATTTGACACACCTGGGTTGAGGGAGCCTCAGTTGGGGAATTGGCTCCATTGGATTGGCCTGTGGCCACATCTGTGGAGTATTGTCTTGATGGTCGAGCCGTGTGGGAGGGCCCAGCCCACAAGAGTGGTGCCACCCTGGGCAGGTTGTTGTGTACAGTATAAGAAGGCAGGCTGGGCATGAGCCAGGGGAGCAACCCAGTGAACAGCATTCCTCCATGGCCTGTGCTTCAGCTCTTGCCACCAGGTTCCTGCCCTGAGTTCTTGCCTTGGGCTCTCTGAGTGATAAACTGTGACCCAGAAGATGTAAGCTGAATAAACCCTTTCCTCCCCAAGTTGGTGCTGGTCAGAGTGTTTTGTCACAGCAATGGAAGACAAACTAGACTTGACGAAAAAGTAGAGTACTTCTATTATTATATAAAATAGTTTTACAAAATAACCACTTATTTTATGTGAACTACCTCTTTGTAATTCTTGCATAGCCTATTAGGTGGACTTAATACATTATTATTTTATGAATAAGACAAACCTCAATCAGAGAAGTGAAATAACTTCTTAAAAATCCTAAAATTATGAGGTTGTAGGACATAAATTTAATGCTACATTATTAGCAACTATTGGAGCTTTTCATTGCAAAAGAAAATATTTTAGTGTACTTTAACATGAGAATGAGAAATACTGTACTCCAATTATAGACTAATTGATATGAATGTTTAAAACAGTATGGCAGATATAGAGACAAGTTTTCAAAGTTTAAAATACTATGGTTTATATGGAGAAAAGTTTTCAAAGTAATAGCATTTTCCTTTTAGAAAACCATGTATCAAAACTGCTAATTTAAATATATATTAATATTAAGTAATAGCAATAGATATAGTGTCCTGGATACCACTAGTACTTTGCCCCTAATGTGGAAAAAAGGCCTATTACTTATATAGCTCCAGTGACTTTTCAAGAGAAACTTTATGATTTTTAAATAGTGAGATCTTAAAAAACAAAATTATTGCCCATACCTTAACTTTTTTAACAAAATGCAGCATTTCCTCATGTAAACTGCACTCCATTTTAAAAATTGTTTTAATTGGGATTTTGTACATCTCATTCAACAGTTCTTAATCAAATTTAGATCCCCTTCCCTATCCATGAGCCCCAGTCCATCCTCCTTAGTGAATCTCATGCGTTCTACCATACACGTTAAGTCTTATCCTGATGAAAGCATTTGTCCCCAGTGCAAGTTCATCCACGGGAATCCAGTCAACCTGTCAGGAGATCATAAGTAAGGCACATACTCCCTCACCCGGTAGGAATCATCTCTAACAGCTCCCATGCTAAGGGTGGCTTGACACCCATTTCTCTCCCTCCACTCTGGGCCCTTGTCTAATTGAGTTGACATGGGTCTTATGCCAATGCCCCAAGTTCACATGTGCAAGATTATCCCAAACCACCTGAAAAAAACACTGAAACACTGAATACAATGTTGTCATATCTAAAAGAGCAATATCTTAGTCAAAGAAACATTTCTAGCCAGTGAAGCATTGATATGTGGAAAGTATTGACCCCTGCATATATTTTTTTTTCTAAAATATCTTTTTCAAGAATCAATTGCAGTTGCCAATATTTATGGACATCCTTTTAGGATAATGGTTGCAAGTGTGGACACTGGAGCCAAATTGTGCTTGAATTTGTAGTCTCTTACTTACGCATTACTCTGATTCTGTGTTCTCCTTTTTCCATGTAGAAAACAAGCATATAATTGTACCTCATAGAGCTATTATGTGAAATTAATGGTTCAATAAATATTGAGGATTATTACTCTGAAAATTAAGCATTAGATTACCAGAACCTTTGGTAGAAAACCTTCTTATCACTCTACAATATTTTTGCTGATTTTATTCTACAAAATAATTCCTAATTATAAAAGACAGGGTTCAGTGAAGAATACTTGAAGGTATGAGAGCAGACGTTGTGGTAAAGATTTCAGTATAAATTAAGAAATCTGTTATTTCATTTTAATGAGACAAAGTTTTAAATATTATGTTTGTAAAACAAGTTATTTGGAAATATATATGCAAAGTAGATTGATTAAAACTAGCTCATTAATATATGGATTACCACACAGAAGTACCATTTTGTAGTAAGGACACATTGCCACATTCCATTAGGATTTTATAAAAGAGTACCATATATCTTTAACTATGTTCATGCTATGTGAGAGATGACTTGAACTTATTATTAGCTTAATTTTCTTATCTGTGATGGTTAATCCTGGGTGTCAACTTGACTGGACTAAGGGTCTTCTGATTGGACCACCTCAACCCGGATGGCCCACCGTAAATGTGGGCGTTACCTTCTGCCGGCAGGCGGTATTTAAGGCCAAGGCAGAAGGAGCTGGTCCCTTCCTTCCTTTCCTTTCTCCTGCGGCTTGCCTCTCTCATCTGGTGAGTTCGTCTTGCTGCTGTGATCAACCTTTCGGATCCCAGCGTGTACTGAGACCGGCAGATCTCCTGGAGTCCATTCCGGCCTTCAGTGCTAGATTGGGACTACTGAGACATCCAGCCTTGCGGATTGAGCAGTTCCTGGATTCTCTCGGCCTTTCCAGTGTGGTGCAGCTACTGTTGGACTCCTTGACCTCTGTCATGTGAGCAAATCAATAAATTGCATATAGCTATATACTCATCCTGTTATTTCTGTTTCTTTAGAGAACCCTGACTGATACATTATCCTTTATCTAACATGTCTTAAAAATCACCACCATATCTTAATTGCCATTATTCTGTCAACTTCCATGAATTGACTGAATCAGATTTTACATATGAGTAAAATCATGTGGTGCATTTCTTTTTATGCCTCATATGCTTCACTTAGGATAATGAACTCTAGTTTCATCCATAGGATAAGACTTGACATTATGGTAATTCAGTGGTATTCTATTGTGTGTATGTACCACAACTTCTTTACTCATTTTTCAGGTGATGAACATTTTATTTTTAGTTTGTTTGATATAATGAAAAGTATTCTAATAAGTATGAAAGAGAGATCTTTCCTAATCATACTTATTTTATTTATTTTGGATACATACCCAGTAGTGGGGATCCCGGATAATTCAGTAGTTTGTTTTTAAACCATTATTACTCAAATTATTCAAAAGAATAGAAAAAGTGGAAAGAAATAAAAGCATTCCTGACACTAAATAAAAGGGATGATACAACACAGAAAAACCTGTGGGACATCTTAAAAGCAGTCCTGAGAGGGAAATTCATAGCCCCAAGTACCAACATTAAGAAACAGAGCACAAATAAATGACCTAACACTGCAACTAAAAACAGTTGAGAGACAACAACAAATGAATCCTAAACCCAGGAGACATGAAGAATTAGCAAAAATCAGAGTGGAAATCAATGAACTAGAAACAAAGAAAACAATACCAAAAAATCAATGAATTCAAGAGCTGTTTTTTTTTTTTTTTTTGTAAGATAAGCTTGATAGAACTTTAGCCCAATTGACAGGAAAGAACAACTCCAAATCAACAGTGTTAGCGATGAAAAATGAAACATCACAACAGCTAACAAAAGATTCAGACAATCATATGGGAATACTTCAAAGACCAATACTGTACTAAATTTGAAAACCTAAGAGAAATGGATGAATACCTGAAATCACAGGATCTACTAAAACTTAACCAGGAAGATATTGACAGCTTAAATAGACCCACGATAAAGGAAGAAACTGAAACTGTGGAAAAAAGAATAAAGAAAGAAAGAAAGAAAGAAAGAAAGAAAGAAAGAAAGAAAGGAAGGAAGGAAGGAAGGAAGGAAGGAAGGAAGGAAGGAAGGAAGGAAAGAAAGAAAGAAAGAAAGAAAAGAAAAGAAAAGAAAAGAAAAGAAAAGAAAAGAAAAGAAAAGAAAGAAAGAAAAGAAAGAACTGAAAAAATGTCAGGCCTAGATGGATTCAGGGCAGAATTCTATAAGACATTTAAGGAAGACCTACAGCCACTACTACTCAAATTGTTCAAGAGAATAGAAACAGAAGGAAAGCTCCCAAATTCCTTCTATGAAGCTAACATCACTCTAGTACCAAAACCAGGCAAACATATAACCAAAAGGGAAAACTACAGACCCATTTCACTAATGAACATACATGCAAAAATTCTCAACAATGTACTTCTAAACCTCATACAGGCACACATCAAAAAGATCATCCACCATGACCAAGCTGGATTCATACCAGAGATGAAGGAATGGTTCCATATACAAAAATCAATAAATGTCATAAAACATGTAAACGGACTGAAAGACAAAAACCATGCAATAATCTCAATCGATGTGAAAAAATATTGACAAAATTTAACATGCCTTCATGTTTAAAGTCCTGGAGGGAATTGGACTGGAGGGGACATTCCTCAACAGAATTAAAGCCATATACACCAAACCCATAGCCAACATTATCCTAAATGGGGAAAAACTAGAAGCATTCCCCATAAAGTCAGGAACCTGGCAAGGTTGCACCCCATCCCCAACCCTTTTCAATATAGTGCATGAAATGCTCAGGAGAGCATTAAGACAAGTGTTCTAGTTTGTGTTCCATTGCTGTGACAAAACACTCTGACCAACACCAACTTGGGGAGGAAAGGGTTTATTCAGCTTACCTCTGACGGGTCACAGTTCATCACTCAGGGAGCCCAAGGTGGGAACTCAGGGCAGGAACCTGGAAGCAGGAGCTGAAGCACAGGCCATGGAGGAATGCTGTTCACTGGCTTGCTCCCCTGGCTCATGCCCAGCCCACCTTCTTATACAGTACACAACAACCTGCCCAGGGTGGCACAACTCATTGTGGGCTGGGCCCTCCCACACTGCTCGACCATCAAGACAATACTCCACAGATGTGGCCACAGGCCAATCCAATGGAGCCAATTCCCCAATTGAGGCTCCCTCAACCCAGGTGTGTCAAGTTGACACTAAAGCTATCCAGCACANGTAGTTTGTTTTTAAACCATTATTACTCAAATTATTCAAAAGAATAGAAAAAGTGGAAAGAAATAAAAGCATTCCTGACACTAAATAAAAGGGATGATACAACACAGAAAAACCTGTGGGACATCTTAAAAGCAGTCCTGAGAGGGAAATTCATAGCCCCAAGTACCAACATTAAGAAACAGAGCACAAATAAATGACCTAACACTGCAACTAAAAACAGTTGAGAGACAACAACAAATGAATCCTAAACCCAGGAGACATGAAGAATTAGCAAAAATCAGAGTGGAAATCAATGAACTAGAAACAAAGAAAACAATACCAAAAAATCAATGAATTCAAGAGCTGTTTTTTTTTTTTTTTTTGTAAGATAAGCTTGATAGAACTTTAGCCCAATTGACAGGAAAGAACAACTCCAAATCAACAGTGTTAGCGATGAAAAATGAAACATCACAACAGCTAACAAAAGATTCAGACAATCATATGGGAATACTTCAAAGACCAATACTGTACTAAATTTGAAAACCTAAGAGAAATGGATGAATACCTGAAATCACAGGATCTACTAAAACTTAACCAGGAAGATATTGACAGCTTAAATAGACCCACGATAAAGGAAGAAACTGAAACTGTGGAAAAAAGAATAAAGAAAGAAAGAAAGAAAGAAAGAAAGAAAGAAAGAAAGAAAGGAAGGAAGGAAGGAAGGAAGGAAGGAAGGAAGGAAGGAAGGAAGGAAAGAAAGAAAGAAAGAAAGAAAAGAAAAGAAAAGAAAAGAAAAGAAAAGAAAAGAAAAGAAAAGAAAGAAAGAAAAGAAAGAACTGAAAAAATGTCAGGCCTAGATGGATTCAGGGCAGAATTCTATAAGACATTTAAGGAAGACCTACAGCCACTACTACTCAAATTGTTCAAGAGAATAGAAACAGAAGGAAAGCTCCCAAATTCCTTCTATGAAGCTAACATCACTCTAGTACCAAAACCAGGCAAACATATAACCAAAAGGGAAAACTACAGACCCATTTCACTAATGAACATACATGCAAAAATTCTCAACAATGTACTTCTAAACCTCATACAGGCACACATCAAAAAGATCATCCACCATGACCAAGCTGGATTCATACCAGAGATGAAGGAATGGTTCCATATACAAAAATCAATAAATGTCATAAAACATGTAAACGGACTGAAAGACAAAAACCATGCAATAATCTCAATCGATGTGAAAAAATATTGACAAAATTTAACATGCCTTCATGTTTAAAGTCCTGGAGGGAATTGGACTGGAGGGGACATTCCTCAACAGAATTAAAGCCATATACACCAAACCCATAGCCAACATTATCCTAAATGGGGAAAAACTAGAAGCATTCCCCATAAAGTCAGGAACCTGGCAAGGTTGCACCCCATCCCCAACCCTTTTCAATATAGTGCATGAAATGCTCAGGAGAGCATTAAGACAAGTGTTCTAGTTTGTGTTCCATTGCTGTGACAAAACACTCTGACCAACACCAACTTGGGGAGGAAAGGGTTTATTCAGCTTACCTCTGACGGGTCACAGTTCATCACTCAGGGAGCCCAAGGTGGGAACTCAGGGCAGGAACCTGGAAGCAGGAGCTGAAGCACAGGCCATGGAGGAATGCTGTTCACTGGCTTGCTCCCCTGGCTCATGCCCAGCCCACCTTCTTATACAGTACACAACAACCTGCCCAGGGTGGCACAACTCATTGTGGGCTGGGCCCTCCCACACTGCTCGACCATCAAGACAATACTCCACAGATGTGGCCACAGGCCAATCCAATGGAGCCAATTCCCCAATTGAGGCTCCCTCAACCCAGGTGTGTCAAGTTGACACTAAAGCTATCCAGCACACCAAGAAAAGGAAATTAGAGGAATACTAATTGGAAAAGAGGGAAAACTATCCATTTTTGCAGATGACACAATAGTTTTACCTAAGGTATGCCAAAACCTCCACCACAAAACTCCTAGAAACCATCAACAGGATCAGTAAAGTGGCAGTATACAAAATTAACCTAGAAAAATTGGTAGCCTTTCTTTATGCCAATAACAAGCAATTGAAGAAGGAATACAAGGAGACTTTTTTAATCACAACAGCCTCTGAAAAAATAAAATATCTAGGGATAAACCTGACCAAAGACACTAAAATTCTCTACAATGAAAATATTAACTCCCTCAATGAGATTAAGGAAGATACCAAAAGACAGAAGGATCTCCCATGCTCATGGATTAGAAGAATTAATATAGTAAAAATGACCATCCTGCCCAAAGTAATGTACAGATTCAGTGCAATCCCAATTAAAATCCCCATGAGCTTCTTCACAGACCCAGAAAGAGAAAACATTGTAAAGTTCATATGGAAAAAAAAAAAAGACCCCAGATAGCCAAAGGAACCATGAGACAAGAGAGCAATAGAGTGGGGATTATCATAACAGACTTCAAACTATATTGCAGGGCTATCTTCACAAAACAGCCTGGTATTGGCACAAAAACAGACCCGTAGATTAATGGAACAATATTAAAGATTTGAACCTGACCACATCCAATTTCAGCCACCTCTTATTGGATAAAGGGGCCAAGAAGACCCAATGGAGGAAAGACAGCATCTTCAGCAAATGATGTTGGCATAACTGTGTCATCACTTATAGAAGAATAAAGCTATACCCTTTCCTCTCACCATATACAAAAATCAAGTCCAAATGGATCAAAGATGTCAATGTGAAACCTGAAACTCTGAAAATGATAGAAGAAAACTTTGGTAGTAACCTATAAGATATAGGTGTAGGAAAAGACTTTCTAAATCTGACAGCAGCTGCACAAAAAAATAATGTTAACAATTGACAAATGGGAATTCATTAAACTTAGTGAAAGAAACAATCAAGGAAGTAAAGAGAAAACCCAGAGTGGGTAAAGATGGCTGAGAAACATCTTTTTTTTTTTTTTTTTTGAGAAACATCTTAAATAGTGTTCAACATTGCTAATGATTAAGGAAAATGCAAATTAAAACCACCTTAAGATTTCATCTTATTCCAGTAAGACTAGCTGTGATCTAGACAACAAAGGATACCAAATAGTGGAGAGGTTGTGGGGAAAGGGAAACACTCATCCACTGCTGGTGGGAATGTACATTCCTACAACCACTATGGAAAGCAGTGTGCAGAACCCTTAAAAGACTGAAAATGAGCCTACCATCTGACCCAGCCATACCACTCCTGGGTATATACCCACAAGACTCATCCTATCGCAAAGATATGTTCACATCTGTTTATCGCAGCTCTCTTCACAGTATAGAAGAGCTGGAAACAACCCAAGTGTCCCTCAACTGATGAATGGATAAAGAAAATGTGGTACATCTAGACAATGGAGTTCTATGCAGAAGCAGTAAAGAAAGATGACATCATGAACTTTGCAGGGAAATGAAAGAAACTAGAAGCCATTATGCTAAATGAAATAACACAGTCCCGGGGTGGGGGGGGAGATGAATGGTATCCCTCATATGTGGATGTTAGCACCAAATCCCTAGTTGTAAGTCAAACTGAGCAATGTTAATGATATATTTATTTTTATCTGAAACCAACTGAGCTGTTATAAGGTTAATCCCTTAACAGGCTTTAGAATTAACCTATCACTTATTTTCAGACTTTGTAATTTTGGTGTATGTGTAGAGAGCATGTATACATATTTAAGAGTAATATAAAATTAAAGGGAAAATGTGAATCCCTATACATGTTTTGGAATTTACATAGTTTATTTTCAGATGCCATAGTTTTTTATATGTGTGACGTATATAGGTATATTTTGGGGTAATGCAAATTGGAGGGAACAGCAGCAACAAAAGGATTTGGTCAAAGAACTGACTGAAACAGTAAACTTTTGCCCAATCTATGCATAGAAATACCTTTAAAAGACTGAGAAAAAGATGCAAGACATGTATAGCAGAATGCATGAACTCAGGTGGGGTGGGAGGTGTGGGAAGGGGAGTGACTTTTAATTGGACTGAGAAATGTAATATAAAATGCACAAAACCTCAAAAAATTATTTAATAAAAAGAAGTAAAGATGACTGAGAAACATCCTAAAAAGTGTCCAATGTTGCTAATAATTAAGGAAATGCAAATTAAAACCACCTTTTTTTTTTTTGAGAAACATCTTAAATAGTGTTCAACATTGCTAATGATTAAGGAAAATGCAAATTAAAACCACCTTAAGATTTCATCTTACTCCAGTAAGACTAGCTATGATCTAGAAAACAAAGGATACCAAATGCTGGAGAGGATGCGGTGAAAGGGGAACACTCATCCACTGCTGGTGGGAATTCAAACTCCTGCAACCCCTATGGAAAGCAGAATGGAGAACTCTTAAAAGACTGAAAATGAGCCTACCACCTGACCTAGTTATACCACTCCTCGTCGTTATATACCCACAAGACTCGTCCTGTCACAGAGATACATGCACATCTATAGGGAAGAGCGGGAAAGCAACCCAAATGTCCCTCAAATGAGAAATGGATAAGGAAAATGTGGTACATCTACACAATGGAATTGTATGCAGTGGTAAAGAAAGATGATATCTTGAATTTTGCGGATAAATGGATAGAACTTGAAGCCATTATGCTAAGTGAAGTAACACAGTCCCAGAAAAACAAATGACGTATGGTGAACCTCATTTGTGGATCCTAACAGCAAATCTCTATTTGAAAGGAAAACTGAATAATTCCTTTTTTATCTTTCTTTTTTAAATGAATATAATAGTTGATGTTACTCATCAACTTGCTATGCAATTTAGGAATGTAAAGTTATTTTTTTCTTTACCTGCATACAATTCTACTGTGAAAACGTGAATCTCTAAAACTGCTTCTTAATTAATCTACAGTTTATTTTCAGACTTCATAATTTTGGTAGATGTGTGGTATGTATATACACATATATTGAAGTGATACAAATTAGAAAAAACAACAACAAAAAAGACTGGGTCAAAGAACTGACTGAAACAGTAAGCTTCTGCCCAAAATAGAAAACTCTTGCATTGAAAAATTTGAAAAATAAATAAATAAATAAATAAATACTGAGAAAAAGATATAGGACATGTATGGCAGAATGCAGGAACTCTGGCAGGATCAGGGGCAAGGAAGGGGGGATGGGTATAAATTTCATTAAGAAATGTATGAAAGGCACAAATCTTCCAAAAAACAAAGAAACGAATAAAAAAGAAATGTATGAAAGGCACAAATCTTCAATAAAAAGTTTTAAAGCCTTCTTTACTGTTTGAAATAATAGTTATACTTATTTACATTCATATCAACAGCATTCTCTTCACATCCTTTTCCAGTATTTGCTAACTTTTATCATCTGATATTAGCCATAATTATTGAAGTGAGGTTACTTATAGTTGTGGCTTTGATTTGCATTGTTTCTGATAATCACTTGACAGTTTTTTTCATATATTCATTGTCATATATTTTCTTTTGAGACACTCTTATTCTGACAGATCATTTTATTGCTAATGAATCATTTGAATTTCCATTTAGGCCTTTGTCAGATGTATAGGTCACAAACATAGTCTACTCCAAATAATGTATCCTTTATCCTTACTTTCTGTCTTATTTTTATATATTTATTATTTTGTTGTATTTGTTTTAGTTTGACATGATCCCACTTGCATTTTGTGCCTTTTGTGTTTGATTAAGTGTCCTTAGTGAAAGGGTTTGAAGATGATATGGCTTTCATAGGCTCAATAGGTGAATGTGGCTGCATTCATTTGCGAGAGTGTAGAAATTTTAGGATATGTGATCTACTTTGTATGGAGAAGGGTCATGGGGGTCTTGATGATCTGATGGAAATTCAGAGATTTAGCATTTATTTTTTAAAAAAATGTTTTTAAATTAATTTTCTAAGCCTTACCCAAAGAACACAGAAAATCTACACTGTTTTAAACCAAATAGCTAGAAAGAAATGGCAGTGTTAAGAATGACATCTAATGCAGCAACAGAACAATTAATGGGAAACAATCAACAAATGCTAAAAATTGTTAGTTTGAATAGATGAACTGTTAAATACATAGAAAAACTAACCAGTTACCATTGATAAAAATATTAGTGTAGATCCTGCAGAAAAATAAATAATAAATAGCAATAGCCAACAAACATCAAAAAGAATTATATTTATATTAAGATTGCAAGTTTGATAATAGAGGAAGGTTATTGAAAAGCACAAACCACTGAAGAATCTGCAGCATATAAAACAAAAATCATCAGTTCTGAATCTTCATTTCAAGCTGGTATCCTGATTATTTTGTCAGAAATAATGGGGTGCTTCCTTAAATAATATAATTGAAACATGATTATTATGAGGATGCATGGATTTGAACATGGTGCATGTTTTCACACTGTTGAACCATCTAAGCAAGCAATTGTCTGGAATATTAAACGTTATAAGAGACTTGCTTGTGCCTTGTAGGCACATGCATATGTGGATCTGACTTATGAACATATTCATCTGATATCAGAGCCGGAGAGGACAAAAACCAAGATGATAGTATTACAAAATGATAGTGTTATTTATGTAGATACTCCGTGATCTAGAAACTAAAGAATTGTGGTTTGCTGGACTAGAGCTACAGAACTGAATATGCCAAGAGAAAGTAACTAATTATAAAAGGGCAAGGTCAGAGGTATCTAAAAGGAAAGCCCATTCTACAGTGACTAATGCCTTTTGGATGCACTGCAGCTTGTTGTGGGATATAGGACTAATAATAGAGAAACTCTCAGAGTAAGTTAATTTCTCAAAATATTTTGACTTGTGTTCCAGAATAGCCTACTGTTGAGGAATGGTGTAAGGTCAGACTTTTGTAGTCAGAAAAAAAAATGTCATTAAAGTAGTGAAAGAAATTCTAGTTAGGAGAATCTGGGCCTGATTTCTCTTGCTGTAAATTAAAATATAAGAGTGGTTCTATGCAATTCCTGTCATGTGGAGTATTCACTGAGTCAATGACTCATGATAATATTAAAATGTGGTCAAGTATTACAAGGGTTCCAGGATGATATTCCAATTCTCTACAAGCTAGTGCCTCCACCTAGAGTACAAAGTGGGAACAGCTCCTTGCTTCCTAGTTCTCTCTCTCTCTCTCTCTCTCAATTCCTCTGTTTATACTTTTTTTTAAAAATTCAACCCAGTTAAAATAATTCAACTCCTACCCTATCCAATTGGGTTCTCTATAGTTTGCATAATATGATGGATTCTTGGTAAAGGGTCTATTTATTTGTGTAGGACTTTAATGTACACATTTACAAAAGAAGAAAAATATGGTTAAAATAAAATAACGAAGTAGGATCTAAAAAGTATTTCGCTGTTTTATTGAATGTTGTCTCAAGTCAAAACCATCATCTTATTATTTATTTGGCATACTATTTCCCATAGAGTATTATCAGAATATATTATTGAGTTAACTGGATATGGTATGAATTTTACAAAGGTTAGCTGTGTCCTTGGTAATAAAATAACTTTTTCTTTCCTAACCATATTCTACTTAACATTCTACTCATCCATACTTTTCCCAACTATTTCCTTTTTACACATGTAAATTGACAGAATGAGCTTAGTGCCATCATATGAACTCTGTTTTACAGTGTGCTAGCTTATGTGAAATCATAAAAGTGTCTGTTGTAGAGAAGATTTTCAATAAATGAATTTTATACTCACCCTTTGAATTAGGCCTTTGATATGGGTCTCCCTATACTTTTTGCTCTTGTCCTGTTTCCCTGACAACTTGACACAACATAGTTTCCATGTACAAAGTGATTGACCTAATTGGAGGGCCTTACATATGTATTGAGGATAATGCATGTATAATTTTGTTCAATAGTAACTTACAAAATGCCAATTGCACAATTGTTAAGTTGTACAACTTAAAGTAATATTCAAGACTTGATGAGAGAAAGTGTCTTCTACTATGTCACTTAGTAATTTTTTGCTTCATGAGATTCACTCTTTAATGATTAGAGAGAAATATGTCCTTATTGAAAGGTCAAGAGCTGTTTTAAACCATTTAGCCATTAAGAAATTTCATTGATTCATTTCATTATCGCTGCTTACTAAATACCTATACACAGAAGCATTATTTTAGGTTCTGCTAATTTAAGGATACAAGACAAAGGATATCTCTATTTTTACACATAATGGTGAAATATATAACACCATTAAGAGATTGAATGTGTCAACTTTGAAATGGGTTTTTAAATATATGGATGTGTCAGCCAGCTAATGCTAATTAAAATGCTTGCATAACAAATGATTCAAAAATTCAATCATTTATATCTAATCAAAGAAGCCAGCTTATATGTCTATGAATTATCCTAGGTAAATCTAGTTAAAATCCAGAAGCCTCTGCTTTACAGTGCAGGTTTTTATGAGTGGTATCGTTTAAGTCTGTATTTCTTCTCAGATATTTTGTCCATTGATGAAAAGTTATACTTATTATAATGGCAAGAAAATTGGAAGGCCTGTTTTATGCTTAACCCATGTCAAGTTCCTTTTTCTTCTGTTTACAGACTTCATTGGTCAAAGTAAATCTCATGACTGAAGATAAGTTCAAGGAGTGAGGAAATACATTCCTTTTATTCTGAGAGTCATCAGGGAGTGTTTGCTAAAAGCCAATCTATATTCATTGAATATGTTTATAGATAAAGTGGGCCATGTTTAAAAATATAAGAAAAGTGGGCTTGATATACAGGGACACAAGAGGAGTATGCTACATATTATGATAAAAAGATAGACACTCTAGTAATATGGACTGACATCAAGGTTGTTCTAAGTATAAATACAAAATTTTGCAGACGTTTAAGCAGAGAATGACAAGAATAAAGTTACATTTACAAGCCAACTCCATTTTCTGTGCAGTCTCTACATTGAAAAGGATCAGGGATTATAGAGAGTGCTCTGGTAGCCATGGGTGGGTTATGGGGAAGAGTATAACTAATAGATGCTACGGAAGATCAAAGATTTTTTTTTTTTTACAGGGGAGAGCGCGAACGCAGTCCCCTATTACCACAAATCATGCAGTTTCCCGCATTTGGGGAAATCGCAGGGGTCAGCACATCCCAAGTGCAATGGATGAGCCTCATCCTGGGAAAACCACCTTCGTGATCATGGTATCTCCCCTGCCAGGTAAGTATAAAATCAAAGATTTTATAGCATAAAAAAAGAGACGGTTTAGACTTTACAGCTGGGTCAGACAGATCTGCAGCTTACATGGTCCTCTGTCACCATGAAAGCTAGTCTTCAGGAAAGGAGCATTCCAGGTCTGTTCCAGGATGATTGCTCCAAGTCCTGTGTTGGAACCATAGCCTGTCCTCAGGAATAGGGTCTTACCTTCAAGTTTTGGGAGGCAATCAAGGGCTATTCCAACAGACTGTGATATTTTGGGAGTCCCTTTGTCTACCGTCACCAATAACTTGAAGGAATTTCTCTCTTCAAGTTATTGGTGGGGGTATGTCTGGCATTTAATATACCTTTCAGCTAAACACATACACTTGTATATTTATTGTACATTTCTTCCTTGTTCACATACCATCTAAGCATTATTTATTTCTCCTCTCACTGTCCTTGTATACCGTCCCTACTCCATATCCAGTTAAAGTACTCTCCTTTTCTCCATCCTGTCCATAATAATACCTGTATCACCCTCTCTTGAGCTCCTTCTTGCCCTGCAGCCCCCTGGTGTTTTTTCCATTTTACTGGCTCCTGTGGTTACATTAGGAAATATACTCACTTCTAGGGATTTGGATATAGACAAGTCAAGTCAGCAGTGGCACAATATGGAACAATTTGTGTTATATATGACAACTCATTAACATATGGGTCACAAAACATGCATTATAAGTAGAATTTAAACCACAAAATTTGCTTTGACTATAAAAATACATTATCAACTTTTCCAAGTTAATTATCTATAAAGATAAAGCAAGAGAGACAGGAAGAACCCACAAAAATGATCTGGGAATTTGTAGAGATTATGTCAAAGCATGTTTATACTTACATTGGGAAGCTGAACATTTGGTTTCCATTTACCTAAACCTCTAAAGTCTTTATTATACACAAGTCTATAAGATAGTGTATGTAAATGTGGGTGTATACACACACTTATCTATCTGTAGATCTAGAAAATGGGCAGTAATTGAACAGAAAAAATCAATTGGGCTTACAAGACTTTGACATGTTGTTTGCTCAGATGAATCACAATAGCAGCGTCAACCCCAAGATGCATTTAGATGAATAAAACTAAATCCACAATTCATCTAAACACTCCAGTGAATGAATGCATTTTTTTAAAGTTGATTTTCCTTGTTATGGATTAAAAAATGCCTGCAAAAAGGGTGGAAAAACAACTAATTCGAAAGGGTCACATAAAATAAAAAAATTGAAGAGAAGAATAATAGTTGCTAATTTTAACTCTTTACCTATTTCTATTGGTTATTTTCAGAAGATACTTAACAAATTTAACAAATGTGCACTAAATGACAGTTGAGGTTTACAAAGCCATTTGCTGTGGAGATGCCATTATTAGGGACTCAAATAATCACACCTTCTCAATATTCCTGGCTTCGAAATGGAAGTTCAACACTGGAGGAATATCAAAGACAGATATTAAGCACCATTTACTCTATAAAATTATAATCTCAGTTAAAAATATGGTAAAATGAAGATAGTTTACTCATCTCCCTAGAAATATTCCTAAAATTCTATATGAAAAGTTAAATTTGGGCCAGTTTTAGTGTGTGTGTGTGTGTGTGTGTGTGTGTGTGTGTGCGTGTGTGTAGGCCTGATGCTGACACTGGATGTCTGTGTGTGTGTGTGTGTGTGTGTGTGTGTAGGCCTGATGCTGACACTGGATGTCTGTGTGTGTGTGTGTGTGTGTGTAGGCCTGATGCTGACACTGGATGTGTGTGTGTGTGTGTGTGTGTGTGTGTGTGTGTAGGCCTGATGTTGACACTGGATATCTTTGTGTGTGTGTGTGTGTGTGTGTGTGTGTGTGTGAAGGCCTGATGCTGACACTGGATATCTTTCTTCAATTGCTCTTTTGAAGCAGGGCCTTTCAATGATTCTGAAGTGCATCAGTCCTACATTGGCTGGCCAAGGCTTATCTTCTACAAGTGCTCCTGTTACTGCTGCTCTTTTACATTGGAACTGGGGAAACCTGAATCAGGTGGTCCTCATTCTTGCACTACAAGCATTTTACCAAAGAGCTATCTCCCCAGGCCAAAGATCCTTTTTCTTATTTAGCTGGTATTTAATTTTTTAAAGCACTAATTTCTAACTTCCATATATTAAAATCACCTGTTCTTGAAGATCTGACTTTACCATTCACCTGTCTTTACTTGTCAGTATGTGCCAAGGTACTCAGCAAGTTATACATTTGTCTCTGCTGTCCCAGTTGCATTTCATAGAAATTGCTGAGTCTCTGTGGATGCTTTTTTTTTGGCCATTCTGTTTGAGAAGCTTCCCAGATACTAAGCACAGACCCTTGGGTGCATAATTTTTAAGTGAAACTATACACATGTAACACCTTCTCCTACACTGAACTTTAATAGTCTTTCTACACCTTCAATACATTAGAGTTAAAAAGGGCTGGGGGAGAGAGAGAGAGCACATTTTAAAATTACCAATTAGAGGTCAGATAGACTTATCAATATCATAATATCAAGAAAAAGTTATGTATTATTTTTCCAGTGAAAGAAATTATTTATTACAGGGACCTAACTTTGGGTAACTTTATATTGATTAATATGTACTTCTTAATTTGGGGGGTTCATTACATATCTAAAATAATTCTTATATTTAAACCTAATATTCATGTCATATGCTTAATATGATCTTTTATTCCTTCTGTTTTATTAATTAATTAGGAGCATTTTTAGGAACATGATTTCTGCTTATTGAAGAAACCACTTGAGAGAAATACATATCACACTTCCCTTTTTGCTATTAGACTGCTAGACACATTTTTAAATATCTTTATTTCATAAGGAAAAATACCAATTGATTTAAATTATACAAAGAGCATATAATTTCTTTCTTTTTCATCAGAGTGGCTTTGAAAGGATTCTGTGACAAAGATGCTGCAATACCAACTTTTCTGATTTAAAATAAGACTTTTTGAACTTCCATTGCCCCCTCTAGTGGTAGGAAATATCTAAGCATGTTTCATGTTTCTTTGCCAGTCTACAATTTGTCCCAGGTGAGCCATGTTCAATATCTATGTCTTACATAAACTACAAAGCAAATTAAGGTAACAAAATATCAACTATACTTTACCTCTTGAATGTTAAAGTATATGAATGTCTCTTTGTTATTTAAAATAACTATTAAGTGTTTGGAATTCATATCTTCTCTTAGGTTTGGGGCAAAAATTGAAAAGTTAATCTCATGTCAAATGCTGTATAATATAAATCAACTCTCTATAGTAACCAATCTGAATTTTTCTCTCAGTTATTACTCTATGGTTGATTTTTAAAATCAAACAACATGAAATGCCTTTAATTTTAAGTATTCACATCCATAACAGCAGTGTCTGTTCAGATCACTTCTTGTAACCTGAAGTGCCTAATGCAGTAAGAAAGCTACACTCCAAAAGATATTTGCACAATTTTCTTCAACAATAGAGAGGTAAAGAATATTATTGTAACTCAAAAATTACCTGAAAATTCTGTCTTAAAAATGTGACTTTGGTGGATGTTATACATTTATTTTTCTTTTTGAAAGTATAGTCAGTTTTACAATACAAAGAGGACCTGGGTAAGTTGAGAGAATGCTGAAAAGCAGCAAGGAGGGAATTAAGAAGAAAATGGACCATGTAGAGGTAGCAGCAGTAATGAATCCAGAAAAACCTAAACAGTGTAGTAAAAACAAAAAGTGCTTTTGGTGGGGTGAACCATTGGTAATACTACAATGTATATTTTTTACTTTTACACATAAATGAGCTTGCTTTCAATCATTTTCTAAGACATTCAACCAAAATTCAGCATATGAAATTCAGTTGTGGTTTTCAATTACTTATACATTAAATTTAGAAGGAAATAAAAATACTGTGTTCATAAAATAATGTTTTGAAGGTATTATTTCCTTTCACACTGATTTTTTTCTCTCTTGACCTTGTTTTAGTTAATCCCAGTATTAACATCTGATTTTCAACTATTCTCCTCTCTTTTTTGTATGTGCTATCTGAAAGCTGTAATAGTTTAGAATCAACAAAATATTTGCTCTTAAGTTAGTTTTATCAGGAAAAAAAAAAACATATCTATGTTAAATTTTCCAAGCCTAAGGAATCACTAATTTCACCCTGGAAGTTTTTCATAAATATTAAGAATAGCAGGCATGTATCACAACATCAAATGATAAATTTCTGTAATATGGACACGAGAGAACACAGAAAGAATGGTAGTGGGGGGGTTCTTCTCCCCGTGCTGTATATGGCAATGCTTTTGAACAACTCTTCATGAGTCAGAAATCCTGAGCAACAGCAGCAATTAGTGAAGATCATCACTTTCACTCAAGGTTCAGGAGTGGGGGATGAGATGAGGGACAAAGGAAAAGGAGGAGGAAGTGGGGAGAGTATGGGAGGGATAGAGATGAAGGCAGGGCACATCCTGTGAAGATAATCCCTCCACAGTTATATGACATCATTCTCCTGCTTATATATAGGGAATGACCAGAGCATTTCTCATAGTTCACTCACTTTCAAAGCCAGCTGAAGGCAAGCGAAAATCACTGAGAGAGCAGCTCCTTCAGTGTTTTCTGACTTTTGTGGACTTGCTTGTCAGAAGACTGAAAGATGATAGCAGGGATGAAGATCCACTTGGTCTGTGCGATGCTCCTGGCTTTCAGCTCCTGGAGTCTGTGCTCAGGTACGCTCAGCTGCATTTCAAACTCTCTGAAGTGATTTATTTTGCAGTGTGTTGCTACTTAGGTTAATGAATCCAGGGAGGAGTCTCTCTCTCTCTCTCTCTCTCTCTCTCTCTCTCTCTCTCTCTCTCTCTCTTTCTCTCTCTTATAGAATCTGTGGATATCAAATTTCATTTTCTTTCTGCATATAAGAGCTGAAAGGCTTATTTTCCTTTATAAAATCTGCAAAGCAATAAAAGAGCTTTAAATGAAACACTGCATATTCTCTTTCACAACCACTAAAGGATAAAGTAAAAGCAAAGATGAGACTTTGAATTATGTGGTCAGAGAATAGAAGCAGTGCTTGTAAAGCTCGCTTCATTCCCAGCATTGGGATCTCTCATCCCTAGTATTCTCTCAAGAAGTGATGACTCCTCACTCACCTACCTTTGTGATTGTACTCAAATTATATTTTCACTCTATGGATGTGTGTTAAGTTGCATGAAATAATAAATGGAAAATGAATGAAATATTATTTACAGATAATTGTTTATATGCCAACATAAAATGTCCCAAGTCCATTTCGAAAATACATTTTGCATTCATTGTAACAGTCTCAATGATATTAATATAGTTGCTGCTTTTTTGAATGTCATTCAAGTTGCGACAAACTACAATTGTAAAATTGGTATTCTTGTACTAATGGAAAACTTTAGCTAGAGAAGTATTATCATACAACAGTTAAGAAGAAGCAATGTATTATTAAATATCTAAACACTTTCCTTGAAAATAAGATGCATTTAAATGATGAATGAGAAAGATGATTATCAGAATAAGCTATAATTGAGATTTTAAATGTAATTGAAAATCTTGTGCAATAATGCAAGAAAATCACTTAAATTAAAATTATACCTTTTATAATTCATAAAAAGGAATTTGAAGTGTTAGTTCCAAATCATGCTATGATTTTTAAGATAAAAAAATAGAATGGAATATCAATTTGGTAAAATGCCTTATTTATTTTACTATAAGAGGACACTGTAAATCCTTTATCAGAATAATGCAGTTTTCCATGGTTACTATTTTACTGAGTAGTTGCAGAACGTTAAGGATACACAAGTATCTAAAAATAAGTTATTAATTAAAGATGATGAATATTAGCTCTTAAAACTATTTCCTTCCTGTGATATGTACACATTTTCATAAATGATTAATAGAATTTAACATTCTCTTTGAAATAAAATACGGTATCTCTAACAAATAGAGCAAAATCAGCTTTGGAGTAATTTACTTCTTAGGTCCACTTTATCAAATGAGTGAATCAAGTAGAATATTGTTTTTATGAACACAGAGGGAAAAGGAAGATGGGGTGATTTTAAACTTTGCCTTTTATCAGCCAATGAATATTATAAGATTCTATAACCTTGTAGCAGTTTCTAAATTTAGATTCTCTATAAAATATTCATTAGTTGAATCTTGAGAATGATATTCTAAAGCCCACCAGAGATTGATTCATAATAGTACTTTCGAAGTACTTATTGACAGCTCTGTCTTTCTCCAAGTTGTTTTTTATTGCTTATGATAAAATTGCAAAGTGTACATAATTCAAAGTTTTTATTTAAAATAAAAATCAATTCTTTCAGAGGGTTTTAAAAAATAAAACTTCAAGGGAAGGAAATCTCATTATCTTTTTCACCTTGAAACTACCAATGAGCAATTCCTTTTGGTTCTATCTTAAAATAAAACCCTTGTTTCCATGATCCTGTTTATGAACTATAAACATGCATATTTTCCATATATAAACTATTTCTGGTAGGAATAACTTCCTTTAGTATATTTTATGAAGTCTATATTATACAGCGTACATAGTTTACTGAGATTCAGAGATTTAAAAAATTACATCATGTCTCCCTTAGCAAATAATCATAAGATTATTTTCTTATAAGTGCTTCTGTAAATCTGTCTGTCAGCATAATGTAAAGCTGAAATTTGTTTCTTTCTGAACATATTGTAAAGAAAATATATAGAGATCACACTAAGCTTCTAAGACTAATTTGTAAGTCAATTTAAAATATGCCAGTACCAATGTAATTGCATGATATATGATTACAGAGTAAATTTGCTTTTAATATTATTTAGATTCAGAAGAAGAAATGAAAGCTTTGGAAGCAGATTTACTGACCAACATGCATGCATCCAAGGTAACTTGTCTCCTTTTCTTTAGCCTGGGTTGAGGAATGTGTGAATTTATATTATAAATATGATACCATGTTTTTCTGATAATGACTTTAGCAATAGTTATTTCCATCAAGAATGACAACCTCATTAGGAGATATGTCCTGTTTGGAGGAAATTTTTATTTGGCTTCTAAGGAGTCAAAGCTGTTCATATGATGAAAAATTATCCATAGAAACTCTTAATAAGCACGCTAAATCTTTAAGTAAGCAGCCACTGACAATGTTATGGGGATATGTAAATATACTTAAAAGAATTTATTTTCATCCTTATTGTATTGTGTATAAGGTAAGGTGTATTCAGCTGAAATTTTAAATATGAACAAGAATGTGAAACCAAATTGAGGTCTGCACTTTTATTACAGTGTGGAAAATAAGATAAATTTCCTAAATTAAAATGACAAGTCATGGCAACCTGACAAGGAAGTGTAAAAGTAATAGATAAGCAAATACTGGGCAGCATTGAGAACTAGTCTTAAAGTTTTAGCTTGTGATCTATTGAATTTTAAGCAAATGGTTAGTTAATGTGATTGATTATTGGTTTCCTTGTTTTAAAAAAATAGAATAGACTCTGTGATCTAGAAATTTATGGTTCCTTCATAGCGTTAAAATACCATAAGCTTTATTTTTTATTATATTACAGAATTTAAATTCTTACTCTAACAAGTTTTATATATATATATATATATATATATAATATATATCTCCAATATACATCTTTTAATTCAAATAAAATTCTGTATCCTATGCTCTATTAATTATTTCTTGGAACCTTGATAGTTACCTAGCTATCAAACCTTACATAGGGATAAGTCTTTCAGAATATATCTGGCCACCATGCTACCATTAGAAATCAATCAATAGAGTAAGTGTCAATCATTATAATCATTATGTATCAGCACATTTGGTTAGAATGCAGGCTCCCAATACAAATATAAGGAAGTTTTCAGTTGAAAGCATCTTTTAGTACAATCAGAGTTAAAGCATGGTAAGTGATCAAGGCACTGATTTAAATTCTGAAGCAATATTCCAAATCACCACTTCCATCTCAAAGCTCTCTTCCTTAATTAGATGGGCATATTCTAGACATAAAAAATTCAAGTAGGCAAAGGAGATTGTATAATATAATGTGAGTGTGGAAGAAAACACTCATTTTTAATATATGTACTTGAGACCACATAATATCATTGTCTTAAAGCTAATGAAACCAAGTTTTTTGATGTAGTCATTAAAAATAACAGTAAAATATAAGCACATATATTATTCAGTGATGGAAAAAATTTTAATTTAATGTAAACTAATGATTTTTGTATATATATTAGAAATATCCTCTTCATAAGTCTGGTTTGTAGGTTTAGTCATTAAATCCCAGGAATAAATGTATTCGCCTAATAAAAATAGAGCCTTTGTTTAGTACCCATTCTTGATAACAACTGTTCCACTCAAAAATGGGAAGAAAACTGAAGTATGGGAAAGGTAAAACTATAGTACTATTTTACCTGATAGGACATAGATATCCCTTCTGTGAAATGGAACCTGTTGCTTCTACCAACACAGAATGTTCTGTGCATTGGCTGGAAAACCATGGTCAAGGAGTATAGTAGAAAGAATTCCATTTGTGCTGGAAACATCGGAGTGAACATCTTCATATATTTCAATGTCTGTCTTTAGGAGCTTAATAAAATTTATACAAATTGGCAATTATATAGTGAAAAGGGTGTTGATCACAGTATTTTACATGAAGTGACTAATTGAATAAAACTGCATTAATTAGCCTAGGATAATGACTAGAACATAAAATAGAATGGTTTGGCATAATATAAATACATTTCTTACACTTCTAACAGATTTTCATTGCATTATCTTTTTTTTCCCAATATTTCAGATCAGTAAAACAAGTGTTCCATCTTGGAAAATGACCTTGCTAAATGTTTGTAGTCTGATAAACAACGTGAACAGCCCAGCTGAGGAAGCAGGAGAGATGCATGAAGATGAGCTGGTTGCAAGAAGGAAGCTTCCTATCGTTGTAGATGGCTTTAGCTTGGAAGCAATGTTGACAATCTTCCAGCTCCAAAAAATCTGTCACAGCAGGGCCTTTCAACACTGGGAGGTACAACAATAAATAACCAAATACGGCCATGATTGCCATTGCACTAGTTAGCGGTCTGTTGCAGTATTTTATATCCTGATTATATCACAGAAAGGAGACTTACGGATATTAGAAAGTAATAAACCATGTTGTGAAGACCATACCTCTTCAAATATTTACAACCTGACAAAATAATTTTTCTTTAAATTTAAAGTTTACCTATGTCAAGGCAGAACTGAACCATCAAATGGATGGCAGCAAAAGGCAATATTCAGGTATCATTGGTGGTACTAACAGTATGTGGTAACAAATTTAAGGAATTTCATTATTTTTTTGCTAAAATAAAAAGATATTATTTACTTATCTATAAACAAACAAAATACAAAAGCTTACAATACAAAGGAACAAAAATCAAAGGAACTAGTTGCAGTTTAGCATGTGCATCTAAATTGATTGTGAGGTTTTGTCTGATTATTAAATAAAATAATTCTTAATGTATAAAATAGCATGTAATAGGAGTGTGGAGATATATATATATATATATATATATAATAATTATATATATGTTTATGTCCATATCTATATAGAGGCCTTTTGTATTCTGGATTTATATAGATACAACCACATAACTGTGTGTTTAGCCATACTCCATAAGCATAGTCTGACAGCAGCTGCCAATTACATTTTCTGATACAGAGATTGCAGAACTTTTTATTTTTGGACACACAACTTAAATTCTGAGAGAGAAGATACCATACTCTATATGAAGCAAAAAGTGTGTTCAGTTCTCGAGGCACTAGCTCTAAATTCATCATCATTTCTCATTCTGATGAAATAAGCAAGCATGATAACATTAAAGAAATGTTATTGACATTGCTCTATAGCAAATTTTGATGTATTTACAGATATTTAGATGTTTTAAAGACAGTTACTTGCCACGTAGCCCTGGTTCACCTGATATTATGTTCCCTATGGTGATCTTAAATTTGTAGCCACCTTCCTCTCTCTGTACCCTGTACCTGCTAATTTTACATGAGTTCACCACCACTCCTGCCTGGCCTTGCTCTCAAGGTGAAAAAACTTCCAAAATTTTGTAATATCACTATTATTGAAATAGCCTCATTTTGCCAGGCATGCCTTTAATCCTAGCACTTGGGAGGCAGAGGCAGGTGGATCTTTGTGAGTTCAAGGCTAGCCTGGTCTACAGAGTGAGTTCCAGAACAGCTGGGCCTACAGGGAGACCCTGTCTCGAAAAGACCCCCCCAAAAAATAGCACTTTTGAAAAATGCTTCATTTTTTTTTTACTTCCTTTGCAAACGCTGCACTAAAAGATTAATTAGAACTCTAGAAAGAAGTGGAAAGTTTTTGTACCTGAAGAAGCAAAGGGTGGAAGCCAGATAAACGTTTGTAAAAAAGAAAAGGAAGAATAATATTAAATTTCCACATCCGGACAAACAATTTTTCATATTTAGCTTTGAGAAGTTTGCATAGTTTATAATGTGGGATTACCTCAATATTGCCAACCTGAAGGTGTCCTCCCTGATAATATAACCAACTGTGACTCAGACCACAGAGATACTCTGTGGAAATGAGAAAATGCAAGTAGAACTGCTTGTGTTTATATTAACTAGTAAACAAAAAAGATGCTTTCCAGATGAAAAACCAAAAAGGCTAGTTTAATTAGACTTGCTGTACTATTCATCCTTTAATTTTAATTCCAGCTAAATGGTACAGTATTTAAACCACTGTTTAGCTCAATAAACTTTGAAAACACAAATCCTAACAGAGGGAAATGTCAATTATGTCTTATTTATCCATAAAAGAAAGACCCTCAATAAACTAATTTGCAGATATGTCAAGTGCACATAGGATTGGAACCCTTGCTGTTTTAACTGCTGAGTGATTTAAAAATAAAATGATAATATCATTGTGCACATAGCACAAGTAATTACAGACTACGCACAAAGAAACTAAAGATTAAAAACCTAGATTGGCTGACAGTAGCTGCTTTTCTTTTTCTGAATTTGAATAGCTGTGGGTTGGAATGAAATACTCTATGATAAGACACTATGCGTGTACATTATAATTTAAATGCTGGTATTAGTTATCTTGACCTCAAACTTTAAGTGGCAGTCATACTCTGAAATAATCTTAGACATTTAAAGTCTCTGTACACATTTGTTCTTTAGTGCAAAAGCTAAATGAGATGGAAAAGGTATTCCACCTTCTCTCATTATAAAAGAAGTCTTTGGAATGACCTTCGAGTCAAATCAATAATTGACTTGAACAAGAAATCATGTTGCCTTTTTTATTAAAATGCCATATCAGATTCAAAACTGTATTTGTCACGTGCAGCAGTCTCACTGGCAAGAACTTTACGCGGACAACAGGATTCTTCTGCAGCAGTATTTATTGTGTACACAGCTCTCTTGTGAGAAGGACCCTGAAATGAGGAAGAGGCACTGCCTATATAGCAGTCTAGAGGGTTTGAGTATGCTCTGGAATGGTGCACTGTCCAATGCCTCATTAGCATATCCAATGTATGGGCTTATAGCACAATAGGGGCCAAAGCCTCATTAGAATATTAGGTGAATGGGCTCAAAGTCATGCGCAGTTCCTGTCCTAATGCGGAAGAGGTGGCTACATGCGGAAAAGGTGGCTAGTTGTTGTTCTCTAGCCTCCTGAGGAAGTCGGCGCCATCTTTAGGGTGCGGTGCATGGTCACAGTAACAATGCTGTGACAGGCTGCCAACATGTATTTATTGTGATATAGTTTGTATCCTACTGTATTGTCCATTATTAATTCAAAGTATGAAAAATAATTTGAAGGTCTACTTGGTAGTGTCTATCAACTGGAAAATGTAAAGAAATTCATTAAGGGGCTGGAGAGTTGTCTCAGCAGTTAAAAGCATTGGCACACTTGCAGAGGACCCAGATTCAATTCCTAGCAACCTCATCGTGGCTAACAACACCAGTTCCAGGGGATCTGATACCCTCTTCTGACCTCTGTTGGCATTGCATGACATGGGTACACTTCTGTAGATACAGGCAATACACTCATACACATAAAATAAAAATACTTAAAGTAATTTATTTATTTATTTATTTATTTATTTATTTATTTTTATGTGGATGAATGTACTGTCTGCATGTAGGTTTGTACACCCGTGTCGTGCAATGCCACGGAGTCAGAAGAGGGTTTCGGATTCCCCTGGAACTGGAGTTAAAGACGGTTCTCAGCCGCAATGTGGGTGCTGGGGATCCAACCCAGGTCCTCTGCCAGAGCAGTCAGTGCTCTTAACTGCTAGGTCATCTCTCCAGCCCCTTAAAGTACTTAAAAAAATAAATTCATTAAAAGAGCTAGACTGATGAACTGGGAAAGACACTGAACAGTCAGAAAGGTCATGTTCTGATTCCATTTCAGCCACTGACAGACCTTTCTGCCATGTGTCAAATGATTTTATCATTCTACAGGTGCATATTTGTTTAAAGAGTAAATGGGATAAAATGTAAGAACATGATCTGAAATAGATTTCATGCATGTCAGTTTCATTTGTGTTTCCTCTATTTCAGATAATTCAGGAAGATATCCTTGATAGTGGCAATGACAAAAATGAGAAAGAAGAAATGATAAAGAGAAAAATTCCATATATTCTGAAGAGGCAGCTGTATGAGAATAAACCCAGACGACCCTACATCCTCAAAAGAGCCTCTTACTACTATTGAGAATATGTTTTACTGGCACGTGATAGTGATTGATCATCCTTTAACTAAATATCTAATTATATGTGTGTAAAAATGTGACTTAACTTACTTTGACTCTTCTACAACTTTATTGGATATGATGTTTCTGCATTCATGCAAATTGTGTAATTCTTTTCAAATAAATATAGATCTTGAGCATGATGTGTTATGCATAATTGGAATAGATATTAATCATGTCAAATATAGAATGTTTTGTAATTTCAAGGCACCATAAGGGTTACTTGAGCATTCATCATATTTGATATTTTGTATGGAATTATAAGAGCTTATAACAAAGTCTAGCATAGTTTGTCACTGATTATTAAGCCAAAGCAGAGCAGCAACACCATTTTTATTATTTGGTTGTCTTATTTAATTGAGAGAAACATATACTCTTCTTAAAGTATTTCTGATATAGCTCTCAGTTATAAGGAAAATTGTTGTCATATATAATAGAACCATCTGAAAGAATGATAAAGGAAGCATAGCTAATCATGCATATTTTAGTAAATGTCTTTGAATGAATATTCTGTCAAATGAATTTGATAGCTAATAAAAGTCAATAAGACTTCACAATCAAGTCCTCCACTGTAGACTTACTTATTTAAAAAATATATTTTTTCAGTTTTTTTTCCCCTTTCAATTTTGATTCAGGACATCATTTTTTTTTTTTTGGTCTTTTTGAGATGCCATCTCCCTGTAGCCCCAGCTGGCTTGGAAATCACTATGTAGACCAGACTGGCTTTGAAATCCCAGGGATCTGCCTGCCTCTGCCTTCCAGGTGCTGGGATTAAAGGTATATACCAACATGCCTGACCATAATTTTTTTTTTAATTTCAGTGAGTTTTTTTATGATTGATAATTTTCATAATTGTAAAGGTATATAAGCTAAAAGCTACACGTCAAATAATTTCTTAATTTCCCTTCAAAATATTCTTACAGTCTCATAAATTTTTATAAACTTTGTATTTCACAATTATCAGTGATTTTCTAAATTATTTTTCTTGCAAAGTCTAGGAAGACATCCTGTTATAGGACTGCCACCTAGTCCATTTTTACTCATGAAACATGAAGTCAGAGCCAAAGTAGATAAACAACTCTGGAACTCCACATCCCTTTGATGAATTGACCACTCTCCAAGCTTCATCCCACTTAGAGAAGGATTTTAGATAAGTCCACAGATTTTTTTTTTTTTTGGTCTTTTCCAGACAGGGTCTCCTTATAGCCCCAGCTGTCCTGAAACTTGCTCTGTAGACCAGGCTGGCCTTGAACTCTGCCTCCTGAGTGCTAGGATTAAAGGTGTGCGCCACCACGCCCAGCAAGTTTTTCTCACCAAATCCTGATTTTTCATTACTACCATTTCACCATCCTAAAATGTGCCATCTAACTTACTATTTAAAAGTCAACAAGTTACATTACAGAGATAAAAACTGAGTTAGCACCCCAGAAGCAGAGGCAAGGGGAATCTTTGCAACCCTGTCTCAAGAGTACCAAAGAGAAAATGTGTATTCTCTAAAGTCAGAGTGACCAGACAGAATGGAATATCAGAAAGAAGAGATTCATAGTTCATTGGTCCTTGCTATATCTTGTCCCTAGTGAGCACCTTTGTCTGGAAACTGAAGACTGAAAAAGCATTTGTACACCTCATGGATGGGCCAACTGGACGGTTAACTGAGGACTTCCTTCAACGTCACCACATGCTACTGGGATAATCAGGTTTCCTTTTTAGTTCTTACTCTCATTAACAAAAGAATTTTAAAATTGACTTGAAAGGAAAGGAAGTTTAAAGGTAATTTTATTAGCATTTAAGAGAGACGCAACAGAGCAAGCAAGATGCAAGAAGGGAGCTGGAAAACTGGCACAGAGAAATCCATGTCTTTTGTAGTGGAGGTCTTCATACAGATAAATGCCAAAAGGGAACTGGAAGCTTCAGTGAATGGGTGAGAAAGTCCAGAATATGAGTAAAGAATGCCTAGGCTTTGACCAGTATCCAGAAGAAATAGATGTAAAATAGGAAAAGGAAAAGTTAAACTTTTCTTAGTGAGAACTCAGAAATGCAAGGTGAGTTCTCACTGCCCTAAATGATGAGCGCTGATTGGAAAAAGAAAGCACATTATCTCTTTAAGAAGGTAATTATTCCTCTTCTCTCCCCAGGATGTCTTTAGGTGAATCAGCTTCCCTTGGTGAGGAGAAAATAGACTCCTGGTCAGGTGATTGATAGATCCAACAACATTTAACCTGAAATGTTTACACTTCTAGCAGTACCAAGGTAACAAAAGAGAGAGAGAGGTTCAAAGTCCATGAGGGAAGGGACTATTCTCAGTGTTTTCCAAGCCTGCTAATATCTAGAGAGCTCGTGAGTACAATGACCACTTACCGATTCCTCAGTCCATTTTCTGGCATCAGTATTATAAAAAGACCTAGACTCGACAGCTTGATGGCACCTCATTTCCTAGGACTGACATTTCTTGGTTTTCTTGTAGCTCTCCTTAGGGAATTCACTCCCATTTTCCGTGGAGGTAATTCTTTAAAATTATAAGTAAAGCAGGAGAAGAGCACTGACTCATGGGAAGTTTTTGTGTACTTGAATGTCAGTCACCCTAACTCCAGAGTTAAAGCTCATCCGACAAATTTCCCTTAAATTCAAGCACCAAGTTTCACCTTTATCATGAGGTTCCTTATGCCATCTCTGGAGATGTGTCCATGGGTCTTGGAGCTATTCTCTTATGCTGGAGGTTTGTAGTGTGCTGAAGTCACATCTTTCAGTGTGTGAGGTTTTCTGTGTGTTTGCCAGCTGATTGTCTTTCTTCTTCGTAAACTGATATAAGGAGAGGAATGTGGGAATTTTTCAATAGCAATTCCTACATACCTCATCCAGAAATCTCCAAAAATACCCCAGTGTTAGATTCGAACAACACAAACCCCTGATAAAAGACAGACACATGAGGCTTAGTCACTCTGGGAACATGATTTACTTCAGAAATGGCCAGGGCTGACTACCTGCTGGCACCTGGTGGGGTAGCAGTACCAACAAGATGGCAACTGAGGCACACCCCTTTATAGCCAATCTCAAATGACTATCTGGAATGAAGGCCATATCACTTCTCCCCAGATTTTGAATTATAGCTTTGAGAAGGAAAAGTGGGAGAAGAATTATCACATACCTACAGCAGACAGGAAATCAAGCTCACCCAAATTGGTTTCATTCAGACTGTCCTATGTGTTCCCTGGAAATAAAACCTAATTTTCCTTAAAAATATTAAAAGTAACATGTGCAAAGTACAACAGATATATAAAACATTTTAGTATGTATGGGTAACTCAATATTTATATATGTCTGTTTCACCTGAGGCTGTAACAAAGTGTGCAGTACCTGCAAGGGGACTGTCCCCAGGTTGCACGGTACTGAGAATCTCCAGCTGTGGAACACAATTTATTGTATATGCTAAAATTACATTTTAGAACTCTTAAGTACATACACTCATAAATAAGGTTCAAATAATTAAAATTTGTGATGGCAGTTTACAAAGGTTGTACTGAGCAGGGGCACATACATTGCTAACAACAGAGTTATTAACAGTATCATACGCATACAGACACACATTTATCCACACATTCATATAAGAGATTTTTATCCTAGTGTTTGTACTGAACAGTCACATACATTGGAAAAATTCCATTAGAAATATTATTTAAAGCATGAAGCCCTAATTAATTGCACTGCCAAGGCTGAGATGGCTACTACGGTTTTCTTATCATGCTGTCATTGATGCCTTGCACCTTTGGTTCTAAAACTATGAATTTATTGAAATATTTTGACAAGTCATGGAAAACAAAAGTAGCCCCAGCTGTCCTGGAACTCACATTGTAGACCAGGCTGGCCTTGAACTCACAAAGATCCACCTGCCTCTGCCTCCCAAGTGCTAGGATTAAAGGCGTGAGCCACCACGCCAGGCTCGAATCCGGGGATTTTTAAATTGAACTCTGGTCAGAGGGATGGTAGCACAGGTGTCAGAAGCCTGGTTAAGTAGGAGAAAAGAACAAAAACAAAACAAAACAAAACAACAACAACAACAACAACGCATCTGTTAGTGAGTATCCAAGGGTCAAAAATCAAGTCTTCAGAGGTCTGAAAACAAGAAAAACTGGAAAAGAAACTGAAGATAGAATACAGGCGAACAAAATAATTTGGAGATCAAATTCAGTCTAACAGGTATATAAAATCTTTAGATAACCAGTGTAGAAACCAGTGTAGAACCTGGGTTCAAATCATGCCTTTGAAAAAGTTTAAGAGGCATGCCAAAAGTAAACAAGAAATTTGAGGTGCTCACTTTGTTTTGATAGAAATTAACACACAGGAGAACATGGGCACATGACAGTTACATGAATCTCAAAGACACATGGGAGAATGGTTATAACACACAGACATGTTGGACAGACACATGACTTAATTGTATTTGTTAACTCTGGACAATGAGAAATCTTTTATTAAGTGTTGGTGCCCAGAATAACTTGATGTTAAGGCACAGAAAGTTTTCAGTTCCCTGATCTGCTGTACACCTTAATCTAAAGTTGTCCATTGTTGTGCAGGGCTGTGGAACCATCGATTTTCATTTTCACATTTACACAGAATCATTTAGAGCTTAAGGCATTTATTCAGGCAGGAACAGCCACTGTGCCCACATAGTGTTGGCAGCACAGGCAGTGTGTGTGTGTGTTTGTGCACACGCATGCCTGCGCAGGGTGGTGGTGGGTAAGCAGGAGAGAGATCTGGCATGTGCAGCTTGCCTGACTCCAACTGGGTTTACCTGATAATTTAATGAGGATAAATTTGTTAGTAGAAAAATCAAAAGTCCCTTCCTTAAGGGGAAGCAGCTGGGTAAAATTTTACTTCCTGAGGCAAGATCTGGATGCCAGCTGGGACAGTGTGTGGTGGACACACCTTGTTAACCTCAGTTAGAGCTTGTATCCAGAAGCAGAAATGAAAACGCATTTCTGAATAAAATGGGATTTATAAAGAAAATTGATGAAATGGAAAATGCCAAAGTCTGAAATAATCCCTTAAAAATAAGTTAAAGTCTTATAAACAAAAATATAAAAGCAAAACAAAAACAAGACAGTGTTTGTTAAAAAGCCAATAGGTGGGGCTGGAGAGATAGCCTAGCGGTTAAGAGCACCGACTGCTCTTGCAGAGGACCCGGGTTCAATCCCCAGCACCCACATGGCGGCTAAGAACCGTCTGTAACTCCAATTCCAGGAGAACTCCAGGTCCAGGGGAATCTGAGACCCTCTTCTGACCTCCGCGGCATTGCACGACACGGGTGCACAAACCTACATGCAGACAGTACATTCATACACATACAAAAATAAATAAAAAAATTAAAAAAAATAATTATAAAAAGCCAATAGGTGATATAAAAAATTTAAGCAACAGCCTATAAAAAATTAACTACTAGAAAAATGATGTTATTTTGAAACAGACGAAAAAAATTCAGTAAAAACAAAACTCAGCCACTCTGACATAAAAGTGTATTTAATTTAATCTCAATTTCCTTTTTACAATAATCCAATATAAAAACTCAAAACCAAAATTGTGAAAGGATCGGAACATTCCATTAAATAAATTGTAAAAGGATTAGACTCCAATCTTGGAGATACAGCTCTTTTCCTTTTTAGCCTTCCAATGTGGACTGAGGACTGCTGAGATACTCAGTTTGTGAACTAAGCAGCTAATGGAAATTCAGCCTCCTCAGAAGATGGACTGCCATTGTTGGATTACCTCGGCAGTATCATGGAGGCCAATGCAGGGGGATCAAGACAGGACATGTGCTTACTGGATGTCATTGGGTGCACTATATTTAAAGCAGAAGCAAGTCGGTAAGGGTTTCCTTCTGCATAAGGGTTTTTTGTAGTGTAATGTCTTAATTATAGTCTACCACCAAATATTTTAAGAATATCTTTAATGTTTAGATAATATATTAGCAGCATGCAATAATTACATCATAGTTTCTCAAGCAGAGGCAGTCTATTGCAAGGACCTTCTTTGCTGCCAGTTATCATAGGCTGTTTAAAGTTAGAAAACTGAATAGAAATACTGAATATTGTAGAAATGCACTTTGCTCAGTAATGCTTGAGTTGTTGCAATATTAGATTATCCATTTGGTTGTTACAGAAAATCTGTAACTGTAATTGATGGTTGTTGCTGTAATAGTATATTACCTGTAATTCTACCTCTTAATGGGCTTTATGTGCTAGATTTCAATATCCTTGACCCTGGGCAAGTGCACAGTCTTTTTAAAAAGAAACATGGTTTACTTGCTCAAAACTGATCAGATCTGAGAGATCATTAATGCCCTTGAAGTGGTTTTTGTGGGTGTTAAATGGTGAGAATTTGAACTGTTCCCTTATTATAGTATTGAAATGAAGTCTACTTAATCTATCAAATCATGTTCATGCCCTGATTTTATGTACTTGTATCTATCAATAAACATTGTGGGAAAAAAAAAGAATTAGAACATGGCATCAGTTGTTACAAGCTCAGATGTAAATTTAAATTTCAAATAAGGTATTCCTGTCACATGGTAGGTGAAGATGGTCTCTGGGAAGGAGTGCGTGTGGTGTAGTGCAGCTACTATGGAAACTGGGCAGGCACAGCCTCACTCCACCCTTTCCTGTTTGAATGGGTAGCAGAAGAGGCACAGTAAAGAAAAGAAAAAGGAGGAAAAAAGCGCAAGAGAGGGTAAGGAAGAGAGAGAGAGAGAGAGAGAGAGAGAGAGAGAGGAAAAAGGAGATCTATAGGAAGGAAATAAAGCTTTTAGCCTCAGAGGCACCTTCTGAAGATTAGACTGTGTGCACTCTAATTTCAGGAGTGCCAGTCAGAGTCCACAGGCCCAAGTGAACAGTGTGGGGGGGTGGGGCTATGAAACAGGGTCCTGAAGCCCATAAAGCCAACATCCCAGGGCACCAAAAAGAAAACGGGTATGGATTCTGACTCCAGCATCCTGGAAGATAGCGGTACAGACAGTGCCCCAGCCCAGAGGCAGGGTTCGGGAACTCTCTGATGCACCTGTTCTCAGGAGAGTTCAAATAGAAGGCAGAAAGCGGTAGTGAAAGAAGGAGGTAGAAAGAGTGGAAGAGAGAGAGAGAGAGAGAGAGAGAGAGAGAGAGAGAGAGAGAGAGACTGAGCATGGGAGAGAAGACATGGATATGGTACCTTATTGTGAAATGTGGAAGCTGGTTCTCCAGAGACACACATTTCTGGTAATTCCAAAGGGGTTTCAGTAAAATGTTAGGTTCTTTTTGAGGGAAGATCTGTTGAGCCCAATGCCCAACCCAAAACATGTCAGTCTCAACCTTCGACTGAGTTCACGGCACCATTATGTTAAGATTCTAACCACACAGGCACGTGAGGCTTAGTCACTCTGGGAACATAATTTACTTCAGAAGTTGCCAGAGCTGACTGCATGTTGGCACATGGTAGGGTAGCAGTAGTAGCAAAATGGTGACTGAGGCACACGCCTTTATACCCACAGGGTGGGACCTCACGTACAGGGAAGGAGGTCAGAAGATTGACAGCCTCTGGAGGAAGTGGACATCCTGTGTCCCTTGGAACTCTGGGAAGCCCAGACCTAACGCTCAGCACCTTTAAGGGCTCTGTGGTCTTACTGCAATTTCCTCAGCTGGGCTCCAGTGCTGGGCCCCCATTCACATTGTGGTATCTCCTAGTCTGACATATTACAGTTTTAACCAATTATAGTTTTGTTTGTTTGTTTTTTTGGTCTTTTTGAGACAAGGTTTCCCTTTAGTCCCAGCTGGCCTGGATCACACTATGTAGACCAGGCTTTGAACTCACAGAGATCGACCTGCCTCTGCCTCCTGAGTGCTGGGATTAAAGGTGTGCACCACCACGCCCAGCCCGCCAATTATAGGTTTAACTCTTCTACATCCTTCTTACCTTCTGGAGGAAGACGACTGGCCACCATTCTCAACTGCTATAACTTGGATGTTAAATATTCCAATTGAACAAGTCTTAAAATCTTGTTACCTTACAGTTTTCGGTGGTGGTTGGAACCTTTACAAAGTGAGACTTTATGAGAGGTCCTTAGGCCACTGGGGACATGAACTCAAAGTTGATTATGGGTCCCTGAACTCTGATCATTTCCTTTGTTTTGGGGCCCTATGAGCAGTTTGCTCGGCCATGGGTTCCCAATTTCTTCTTTCTGGCACCCTCGCCACCAGAGCCCCAAAGCCATCACCCCACAGTGTGAGAATGAAAGCTCCTGGAACATGATGTAAAATAAACCCTTTTAAAAACAATTTAACCATGTCAGCGCTATTGATACACCACTCACACCACTGCCCTCACTGTCTGAAATATCCAAATCAGGGTTAAAACATTCTTCCCTTAACTTCTCCCAGATTTCATAACCCAGCTCAGTCTTCAATGTGGCATTTTTCATCTGCAAAACCCACATTGAATTGTTAACAAAATTCAAATTATCTCTCATATTTTATGGATCTAAAATAAGAACAGTGGAAATCATTAAACTTTTTAAACAATCTGAAAAAGGTTAGTTACCATTCATTTCCATTAATTTGCCTATGAAAACTAAATTTATCTTTCTATTTGATACTAGAAACAAAGATTCTTTGAAAGAAAGCTGTTTACTTCTCCAGAGCACTAGGACTTTGTATTACCAAAAATAGCATAAAATTAGACTGATGATTTTTAAGCATCTTTTTCTTGTTTGTGAAATAGCAATTAGGATTACAAAACATCTTTCAAGCCTTGCATTTTAACAATGTGTGGAGATGATTTTCAAAAATATGATATACTTGTTAATTTTTTTATTCCCTTTTGAGATGTGCCTTAAAAGTATACAAACTTTATTCTCCCCAGAGTGAATGAGAAAATTCCTAGGAAAATCCTGCATTTTCAACTGAACCTTCTGTAAGACTGATCAGTTGGTCAGAACTGCCCTCCATACCTTGGGAGTCCTCCATGTCTAAGCCCCATGCTGGCTTCAAACCCCATGGCTTTATGCATTTTTCTTTTACTTGTCTCTCCTCTTCTTCATGGAAGCTGCTAAGGTTTACAGGTTGCCTGCCCTGAGGCTTTTTCTATTAAACTCTAATAAAATTATACTAAAACTTCTATTTGAATCCATTTAAAAAAATTTATGACTAAAACTGAGACCATCGTTTGAGAATAGCATTTTGTTTTTCTTGGTTGTTCTCCCCTACATATATTTAATGAATTTCTAAATTTACCAAGACTTTCAGGCTTTTATTTCCCTGAACTGATGCTGCCATATTGATTGGCATGATTTTAAATGCTCTGTATTGAAATAATCTTGACCTATAGGAGAGAATCTCTTATTTCAGAATTATAAAATCTTTAGAAATGCTGTTAGAACAACTTCACCTTATTTATTCATCTAGCCAACAAACATTTCCTGATGTAGAGAAAATATTAAGGTCATGAATGCATCTATGCAAAAGACTGGGAACATAAGAATTTTGTAATGCCCCTCTTCCCCTAACATATAGGTTATGCTTTTTCTGACCTTCTGTTGATCCTGTTCTGACCTTTTGAGATCCAGTTGAACAATGCCCTAGAAGAAGCTTCTTTTTGATTTTTCACTATGGTTGGCTGGAGAGGAGACAGGTCTGGCCTTACTCAAAGGCAGTGCATATGTCAGGCAGATCAAAGTACTGAATAGTAAATTAGTATGTTAGGTGCAGAAATAATTTACTGTAGAGCTAGAATTAGAAATAAATCTGTTGATACTTTCTGAAATTACTTCTCTGAGAGAGTCCTACCTCAGAAAATTAATTTGGTACATTATATATTATGAAACTGTTCTCAAGTTCCTCTAACCCAGAAGTGCACAATGTAATTCCCAAGTTGGAGAACATAAGTGGTGTCAATGCAAAACAGAAATCTTTCCCCAAAGAGGATAAGAAGCAGTTCATTCTGTACATAAATGTGAGTGTCCATAGGTCAGGAACACAGATTCAGGCTGTCCTAAATTTTATGTTCCAACATGCTAACGGTCTCACAAAATTTTTACAGTAACCGTATAAAGGAAGTTATAAATCAAAGTGTTTTTCAAATATACCAGTTGAAATCTCAAGTAGGATGGTGTAGTAAGGTGAAGAACTCATTGTTTTAGGCATCAGTTGCTAGCCAATGACATTCCTAGCCTTTGCTGGCCGCTAGAAATTTTTTTTCTTTTTTTTGTTGATATTTTGTGTATTTCATGCATCGTTTGCTAATTCAGTTCAGGCATATTCCCCTTTTTCTTCCCTCACCCCACCCAACCCCACTCCACCCAACCCTGCCCCAGATCATGCATTCTGCCATAACTGTCCTGCATCTTTCTCTCAGTCTTTTATTTTAATGTTTAGGAATTCACATTTCCCTCCATTAATTTTTTATATTACTCTAAAATATGGATACATACTCTCCACCCATATACAGTAATTACAGAGTCTGAAAATAGTTGGTGGGTGGATTCTAGAGCCTGTTGAGAGATTCACATTATAACAACAGAAATATAACAATAATGTCATTCAGCTTGCCTTTCATCTGGGGGATTTGTTGTTAGCATCCACAAATGAGGGAAACCATTCTCCGTTTGTCTTTCTGGGACTGTGTTACTTCATTCAGCATAATGGCTTCGAGCTCCATCCATTTCTTAACAAATTCCAAAAGGCTTCATTTGTTAGTCATTAGGTTGTTAGGTCAGATGTGCAAGGAATAAGTATTAAGGTTAAAAAAATAAAAAAGCACAAGATAATTATAATTAGACTCTGGAGCTGCAATACTCCAACATTTCCACATGCACTGAAGTTCTTTTTTATAATAAGTTTGGACAAGTGTAAAGTCCTGTACAGTCATCACAGTGATTATTGTAATTTTTTCTATTATCTCTGAATTTGCTTATTGTGCTTAGTAGCTGATGTTTCTTTCAACTGTTTATAAAATGTTTAATATATTTTATTGAATTTTTGCGTTTCATACACAATTCCTTAATTATCTTTATTCTCCTTTCCCCATTGGTGCCATCCCATAGTGCCCCACTCTATTCCATGCATTCTGTCATTTATATTAAGGCTTATCGAGTCAAGTTATTGTCTGCTAATGTCCCTCAGTGCACGTTCATCCACTGGTGTGTAGTGACCCTATCTAGAGTCACTCGATTAAAGAAGATCATTTCTTTCTCACTAAGTAGTAATCAGCTGCCCATCCAGTAGTTCGTTGGCTAAGATTGGGTCCTGTTGCCTCTTTCCAAAGTTCTACAGTAGATTATTGGCTGTTCGAGTTTGTACAAGTCTTGTGCATGTTGTCACCATTGCTGCAAGTTCATGAGTAAAGTCCCATGAGTCTCTAAGTCTCTATTTCCATATGTACATGCACTTCTCTGCCCCTGGCTCTTACAATCTTTCCAGCCCTTCTTATGCAGTGGTCCCTGAGCCCTGGATTCACAGTCCTCTGTTGTATGATGGACCTTCCTTGATGAAAGTAGAGAGATGAATTAGTATTTTCACTACTCCTTGTTCCACTATGTTCCAGGTATAAACGTTCCATTGTAGATACGTCACTTAGGGTAGGGCATTCTCCACACTTATTCCCTGTCTATGACCAGTTGTAGAAAGATGTCATAGTCTCCATTTGTTGCAAATAAAGCTTCTTAGATGAGAGGTACCTGGCATTCTCATCTGTAAATATAAGGATACATAGCACATAGTAATAAATTACATTTGTCTAGGGATGTGACAACTATGAGGGTTTCTCTATGATCTCTGACCTCTCCATCCATGTTTATTTGGTTATGTATATAGTGCCACACATGAGTTCCTTCCCATTGATTGGGATTTTAATCCAATGAGGTAGCTGCTGATTACTGTCAAGATAAAAGTGCCCAATACAGTTTCCCAACATAGTTTCCCAATATAGTTTCCTGTGTCATTCATTGTTGTGGTGGTTATTAAGACTTAAAGTTGGTATTCAACCATTGATTGATGTTCTCTGTTAACAGTTTCCATAGTTTTCTCCAAAATCGTGAGGGCTAGCTTTCTAGGGCATGGCTTCCAGATTAGTTTCAGCTCCACTGTATCAAGTCCTATGTCTGAAGTATATCTTGTTTTCTGCATTACAGTCTTATCTTCAAGTTCTGAGAGGCAATCAAGGACTGTGGCAGTAGCGTGTGTAATTTTGGGTGGCTCTTGGGCTACTCTGGACAATAGCTGGAAGGAAGGTTTCTCCTGTATGACACAGTTTCTTCTTATATAGCCTTCAGCTGTACACATGGACTCATGTAGAAATATTGTATGTGTATAATTATTGTATGTGTAATTTGTCAGTAGGTTTTTGAAATAATACAATTCCATCATCTTTTGGGGAGGGGTCTTTGAAACAGGGTATACCTTTAGACCCAGCTGTCCTTGAACTCACTATGTAGACCAGACTGGCCTTGAAATCACAGTGATCCATATGCCACTGCCTTCGGAGTGCTGGTATTAAAGATTAAAGGTGTGTGCCACCACACCAGGCTCCATCTTTTTTTTTCAACATCTAGGCATTATTTATCTCTCCTCTCTCCCTGTCTAACTCTAAGTTAAACTACCCACATTTCTTTTTTTTTTTTTTTTTATTATTATTTTTCTTTGCATGTGTATGAATGTACTGTCTGCATGCAGGTCTGTGCACCCGTGTCGTGCAATGCCGCGGAGGTCAGAAGAGGGTCTCGGATTCCCCTGGAGCTGGAGTTCTCCTGGAATTGGAGTTACAGACGGTTCTCAGCCGCCATGTGGGTGCTGGGGATCGAACCCGGGTCCTCTGCAAGAGCGTCGGTGCTCTTACCCGCTAGGCCATCTCTCCAGCCCTAAACTACCCACATTTCTAACCAGTTAATCAGCCCTGAAGAAAGTTCCATGCAACTTACCATTCTTCACAGAAACTTTCATTCACGGTGGAAATATTTGTTATTGTAGAACAACTTAATGTTAGAACAATTACTTTCAAATGAATGCTGGCTTATTCATCTAAGTTAAAAAGACTTATTCTAATTCTCCCCAGACTTATCGATAAAAAAATTCTGAGCGTGAAACTTGTCAATTTTATTTTCAGTAAGTTTTACAAACAATTTTGGCAGCTATGTAAAACACTTTGCTATTAGGATATTAAGATTTCCATTGGAAGCTTGATGATCTATGTTTGATTAATATGGATGTCCTTATATCAAGTTAAGTAAAAAAATTATTGACTCGGGAAAATAGAGACATAGAGAAATCAAATTGCACTATATATTCCTCATCCTTCTTATTTTTTTGTAAATGCATATATATATACATATACATATATAATGGTTATGGTTGGTAACTTTATAAAGTTATCAACCATTATATTAATAAACAGAATCAACATTTTGACAACAGAATGGAGAGTTTTTTTTTCCTTCTCTCAATCATAGCTTCTACTTCTATTAACATTCCTCAGTTAAGTGCTGTCTCCTTTTAGACTGATGAATTTACATTGGCAAATCTTCATTACCCCACAACCAGGGCATTATTTTTAAAACTGATTCAGTAGTTAATTATTTTTAAATTTTTTATGTGTATGAGTGTTTTGGATGCATATATATGTGTACCACATGCATGCAGTGACTGAGGAGGTCAGAAGGGGGCATTGTACTGGATGTGCAGTTTCAGACAGTTGATAGCTGTCATGTAGTTGTGGGAAACAAAACCCAGGTCTTCTGCAAGAGCACCAGTGGTCTTTATACCACTGAGACACCACCACCAAATCCAATTCATTCTAGGTAGTACACATTCTATGGAGTCCAGGAACTACATAATTACATGTGACTGCCATACCATCAGTGTATTTTTAATGACTTAAATCTATACACTGTCTATTTCACCCTCTGCTTATGCCAAGCTCTGGAAACTGCTGACATTTGTATTGTCCCTATAGCAGAATCTTTTCAAGAATATCAGTGAGTTAGGTCGTATGCAGAGTTTTCACATTAGCTTCTTTCACACACCAATATTCATTATCTTTTCATGGCTTAATGTTATATTAAACATGTATCCCTCTCCTCCTGAAAAAGATCTAACCTTTTTTCCAAAGTGTGTTAATTATTAATCTGCAATTAACACTAGTATATGATTTTATTTTTTGTTGCATTAAGTTTTGATTCCTTTTGGCAAATACCAAAGAACATGATTGCTAAGACATTAATTTCAGAGTAGGCTTGGTTTTATAAAAAAATGCTAATACATCTTCCAAAGTTGCTGTCATTTAGATTATCATCTATGGAGTGTGAAAATACCTAGTATTCCACGTAATGGTGCCAATTTGTTGCTCAGCATCATATTTTAGCTCATGTCCCCAAATTTCTTACCTTACAACCCACAAATTCAAGCAAGAGATGGGAGGTCTAATTTCTCTCTGTAACTGAATTTTTAGTTTTCATGTGATGGCTGCTAAGACTGTAGAAACGGTCTGTAATTATGGGAAGTTGATAAACTGAAAACTTGGCCATTTCCTTTCACAGGATGAGGATTGTACCAGTACTTTTCATTTTCTGCTTTTACATGAAAGTCAAACTGTCATAAAAATGAGCCTGAACTTGCCTCATGCTCTGAGCTTATTTAATAGGAAAAATCACAAACATTTATTCTATGACAATCTCTAGGGCTTCCTGCTCCCTGTCTCTCATTCTTTTCACTTAGAGAGATTTGCTTCTCATGCTCTTTGTTCAATAGCTTCTCTTGTGCCATTTCTTCTACTTAAATGTTATTTATTTCCCTGTAAATGTTATCTATTTCCCTAACTCATTACCATCTATTCTCTTGAGACTAAAATGAAATATTTCTATTTGGATGTATTTTCTTGCTTACATTTCACGAACTAAAGCACTCATATTTCTTTTCCTAAATTACTATAATAATTTATGTCTCTATTAGCTAGCACACTCTGTACACACTGTAACAATATGCTGCTTGAGTCTCTAAAGATACTTCACACTTCAAGTTCAGTATTATACCTTGTTCATGTTGCATCTCTTTTAATATACTTTATTGATGTTTTGTGTATTTCATATATCATTTTTCAGTTCAATTTAGGCATAGTCCCCTTTCCCTTCCCCCCCACCCCAGTTCATACATTCTGCCAGACATGTCTTGCAAATTTCTCTCAGTCTTTTGAAAGTTTTTCTCTGCAGAGGTTTAGTGTTTAACTGCATCAATCATTTCTTTGACCAAGTCCTTATGTTGTTGTTCTTCACTCACACTTGTATTGCTCAAAACTATGCCTACATAAATGTCATATATGTACCAGAATTATGTCCTCCAGGAATAAACTGTATGTTAATTCTTAAATGTATTTAAGAATTCACATTTTTCCCTTTAATTTTATATTACTCTAAAATATGAATTCATACCTTCCACCCATATATGGTAATTACAATGTCTGAAAATAAGTGGTAAGTTAATCCAAGGGTCCATTAAGAGATTCACATTATAACAGCACAGTTGTTTTCAGATAAAAAGATATAGAACAATGACATTGCTCAGCTTGCCTTTTAACTGGGGATTTGTTGCTAGCATCCACAAATGAAGGAAACCATTCCCCATTTGGGTTTTTTTGGGGGGTGGGGAGGGGTGGGGACTATATTACTTCACTTAGTATAACTGCAAAGTTCATGATGTCATGTTTCTTTACTGCTGCATAGAATTCCATTGTGTAGACATACCATATGTTGTTATCTGCATGTCAGTTGAGGGCATTTGGGTTGGTTCCAGCTCTTCTTTATTGTGAAGAGTGCTGCAATAAATATAGAAGTGCATGGATCTTTGTGGTAGGATGAGTCTTGTGGGTATATACCCAGGAGTGGTATGACTGGATCAGGTGGTAGGCCCTTTTTGAATCTTTTAAGGGTTTTCCACACTGCTTTCCATAGTGGTTGTATGAGTTTACATTCCCAGCAGCAGTGGATGAGTATTCCCCTTTCCCCACAACCTCTCCACCATTTGGTGCCTTTGTTTTCTTGATCATAGCCAGACTTATCAGAGTGACATGATATCTTGGAGTGGTTTTAATTTGCATTTCCTTGATTATTAATAATGTTGGACACTTTTTAAGAAGTTTCTCAGCTATATCATCTGCAAAAAGGAATAGTTTGAATTTATGTTTCTAATTAGTACTCCTTTAATCTCCCTTTCTTGCCTTACTGCCCTAGCAAGCATTTCAAACACTATATTGAAGAGGAATGGTGATAGGGGGCAGCCTTTTCGGGTTCCCACCTTTAAAGGGAATGCTTCTAATTTTCCTCCATTTATGATGATGTTGGCTGTGGGTTTGTTGTATATGACATTGATTATATTGAGGAATGTTCCCTTCAGTCTAATTCTCTCTAGAACTTTAAACATGAAGGGATGCTCAATCTTGTCAAAGATTTTTTCTGCATTAATTGAGATAGCTGTGTGATTTTTGTCTTTTTGGTCTATTTATGTGTTTTATGATATTTATTGATTTAACTTATGTTTAACCATCCATGCATCTCTGGTATGAATCCAACTTGGTCATGATGGATGATCTTTTTGATGTGGGTCTGTATGCAATTATCAAATATTTTGTTGAGAATTTTTGTATCTGTTCATTAATGAGATGGGTCTATAGATTTCATTTTTGGTTGTCTCTTTGCCTGGTTTTGGTTTTAGAGTGATGCTGGCTTCATAGAAGGAATTTGGGACACTTCCCTCTGTATCTTTCTGAACAAGTTGAGTAATAATGGTTGTAAGAGGAATTTGGGACACTTCCCTCTGTATCTTTCTGAACAAGTTGAGTAATAATGGTTGTAAGACCTCTTTAAATGTTTGATATAATTCTGCTGTGAAACCATTTGGGCCTGGGCATTTTTTTTAGTTAGGAGGTTTTTTTATTGCATCTTCAATTTCCACAAATGTTATGGATCTGTTTAAACTGTCAATCTCTTCTTGATTAAGTTTTTCTGATTCCTAGGATTTCAGATAGTTATTCATTTCTCTTAGATTTTCCCAGACTTATTACAGTTCAGGCTTTTGAAGTATTCTAGTATGATCGTCTGGATCTTTTCTTTATCTGTTGTAATGTTGCCCTTTTCTTCACGAATGCTATTAATTTGGGGTTGCTCTTTCTTGTGAGCTAGAAGTCTATCTTGTTTATCTTTTCAATGAGCCAGCTTTTGGATTCATTTATTTTTTTATATATATTGCTTTCTTTGTTGCTGTTTCATTGATTTCTTATCTGATTTTTGTTATTTCTTCCTGTCTGTTGGGTTAAGGTTTCATTTGTTGTTGTCTCTCAAGTGTTTTTAGCTGTAGGGCTAGATCATTTATTTGTTCCCTTTCTTTTTTTTTTTTTTTTAATGTGGGCACTTAGGGCTATAAATTTCCCTCTTAGGATGGCTTTTAATGTGTCCTACAGGTTTTGTTGTGTTGTGTTGTCTTTTGCATTTAGTTCCATGAATACTTTTGTTTCATTCTTTATTTCTTCCCTGACCCATTCATTCTTTGGATTGTATTGTTTAGTCTCCATATGTTCTTGTGGCTAGTTGGGCTTATTCTGTTGTTAATACTTAGCTTTATTGCACTTTGGTCTGATACAATCCATGAAATTATTTCAATCCTTGTTTTTCATGTTCTAGCATGTGGTCAATTTTGGAGTAGGTTCCATGGGGTTCTGAGTAGAAAGTATATTCTCTGATGTTTGGATGGAATATTCATTCTGTAGATATCGGTGAGGTCTATTTGTTGTATTATATTGCTCCATTCCAATGTCTCTCTGTTTATTTTTTGTCCAGTTGATCTAGCCAAGGGATTCAGTGGGGTATTGAAGTCCCCCACTATTAGTGTGCTGGGATTTATCTGTGTCTTGAGGATCTGCAGAATTGTGTTTATAGAGTTTGGTGCAGCCAAGTTTAGTGCATAAACATTTAGGATTATGAAGTCTTCCTGATTAATTGTTCCTTTGATAAGGGTGTAATGGGCTTCTTTGTCTCTTCTGATTGACTTTACTCTGAGGTCTATTTTGTCTGATATTAAAATAACAACTCTGGCTTGCTTTTTGGTACCATTTGCTTGGAATATTTTTTTTTCCATCCTTTCACTTTAAGATGGTGTCTGTCCTTGAGGGTAAGATGGGTTTCTTGTAGACAACATATAGATGGATTCTGTTTCCTAATCCATTCTACTAGGGAGTGTGCTAGATAGCTTTAGTGTCAAATTGACACACCTGGGTTGAGGGAGTCTCAATTAGGGTATTGTCTCTATTGGGCTGGCCTGTAGCCACGTCTGTGGATATTGTCTTGATTGCTGAACAATGTGGGAGGGTCCAGCCCAGTATGGTTGGTGTCACCCCTGGGCAGAATGTTGTGTATGATATAAGAAAGCAGGCTGTGCGTGGTCCCGAGGAACAAGCCAGGAAGAAGCATTCCTCCATAGCCTTTGCCTCAGCTCCTGCCTCCAGGTTCCTACCATGAGTTTCTACCTTAGGCTCCCTGAGTGATGAACTATGACCCAGGAGATGTGAGCTGAATAAACCCTTTCCTCCCCAAGTTTTAATTGGTCAGAGTGTTTTGTCACAGCAATCAAGAAGTGAACTAGAACAGGGAGTTTAAACCATTAATATTTAAGGTAATTATTGAGAATGTTGCTTCCTTCCAACTTATTTTTTGTTTGCGTTCTTGGTCTAGGTTTGTATTTATGCTGTTATGTTTTCAATAGTTTCACTCTTTAGTTGCGTGGGGATAGTTGCTCCTTTCCTCTGTCCTTTGAATTGCTTCAAGTACTTTCTGAAGTGTTGTGGGGTTTTTTACATGTATTCTTTCATTTTGTTTATGTCATGAAATATTTTTCTTTCTCCTTCAACTATAATTGACATTTTTTATGGGTATATTAATCTGGGTTGGCATTTACAGTCCTTTAGCAGTGGGAATACTTTGGTCCATGTTTCTTCTGTCTTTCATAGTTTGCACTGAGAACTCAGCTGTAATTCTCATGGGTTTCCCCTTATATGTAATTTGTTGTTTCTCTTTTGTGGCTTTCAGTATTTTGTCTTTGTTTTGAGCATCTAGTGTTTTAACTATGATATGGTGTGGGGAATTTCTTTTCTGATCTTATCTATTTGGTGTTCTATGGGCTTCTTGTAATTTGTATGGATTTGTCTTTTTTCACTTTGGGGAAATTTTCTTCTATTATCTTGTTGAAGATCTGATCAATATCATTGTCTTGGGATTCTTCTCTTTCCTCTATCCCTAAGACATGGAGATTTGGTCTTTTCATAGTATCCCACATTGCCTGGTTTTTCCACTCTTGTGGTTTTTTTTTTTTTTTTAATTTTTCATAATATTTACTTGAGCATTTTAGTTGTTCCATATTATCCTTCAGGTCTGATAATCTTTTTTTCTGCTTCATCCATTCTGCTTGTAAGGCTTTCTCCCATCCTTTCCTGTTGATTGCATGCAATTTCCTTTTTCATTTCTTCCTGTGATTTATTTAGTATTTCCACTTCCTTTTGGAGCTTGTCTTTCTCTACTTCTAGCTCTTTGCTTAACTGGTCTGTTTCTTTTTTCATTTCAGCCTGGGATATTTTCAGTGTTTCCACCTCCTTCCAGAGTTTGTCATTCTTTCCCTCTAGTTCTTTCTAGAGTTTATCATGCTTTTCTTCTAGACCCTTCCTGAGTTTTTCATTCTTTCCTCTTATTTTTCTGATTTGTTCTTTATGTTCTTTGAATTCTTTGAATATGTCTAAGACAGTTCTTCTAAGGTCCATGTCTTGGTTCCTTCCAAGGATATCTCATTGTAGGTATCTTCTATAGAACTGGTAGAGTTCATTGTGGATTTATTATGACCTTTTCCCGTGTTGTTACTTTTTCGTTATGACTTTGGCATGTGGGTTTATTTTTTTGTTGTTTGGATTCTGATGTTAATAGCAAATGTTAATATGGAAGACTGGTTGGTCACTCACTATACTTCTTGCCAGTCAGTTCTTCTATGTTGGCTGTGGAGCCTAGAATCACTAACACTGTGCCTACTGGATTGTCTGCACCAAAACTTCACCAGATTACTGGATTGTCTGCACCACAATCTGGAAGGTTTGCTCCCTTGGCCTGCACATTGGAGCCATGAGTATGGCTGGGTGACTCTGCTCATGCTGGCCACTTGGTAGGAGGGTCGTCCTGCCTGGTCCCTGAGCACCAGGCCACTAGCACTGGTGCTGGCTCCTCATGCCTTCCTGGCCTACTTGAGCATGTGCCAGTCTCCTGGGCATCTCGCTAAGCATGGCTTTCCATCATTTAATAATATCTTGCATATAGTCTTGACTCTGTTTCTTTAAAAGTTGTAGACATTTATACAGTGTATACTGACTATATCCATCCACCACTACTTCTTTCCCACTGTCCCTAATGCCACCCAATCCATCTTGCTCTCAGTTTCATGTACTCTTTTATTTTGCATGTAGCCGTTCCTGAGCATACTGGCTTGATATTTTGCACGTATTTTTTTTTTATTTTATTTATTTCTGTATGTGTATCAAGGTACTGTCTGCATGCAGGTTTGTGCACCCGTGTCGTGCTATGCCGCGGAGGTCAGAAGAGGGTCTCAGATTCCCCTGGAACTGGAGTTCTCCTGGAATTGGAGTTTCAGACGGTTCTCGGCCACCATGTGGGTGCTGGGGATCGAACCCAGGTCCTCTCTAAGAGCAGTCTGCGCTCTTAACCACTAGGCCATCTTTCCAGCCCCTGCACGTATTTTGTAAGTAAGCACAGCTGCTGTGAGGTAATGATGAAACAGCCGTGTCATGTCCATTGGACTGCTTTTTGAGTAAATCAAATATTGCTTAATTAAGGTGGACATGAATGCACTCCCTTTACTCCCACTCTAGTCTTCTTTAAAATTATGTTCTCTCTGAAGGACCAGATCTTTTCCAGCAGCTCCCCTGTAATGCATTATCATGCATATTTCAATGTCCATGTCCCTGTTTCATCCAAATTTGGTGTTCTCCCCAAATTTCCAGTGCTTTTAGCATCTTAAGGAGTTAGTGGCTGCCCAAATTCATCTATCCAGCTTACTTTTTTCCACTATGTTGCATATGTAATAAACTTCTAGAAAAATTAAAGCCCGGGGCAGGAGAGATGGCCTAGCGGTTAAGAGCGCCGACCGCTCTTGCAGAGGACCCAGGTTCGATCCCCAGCACCCACATGGCAGCCGAGAGCCGTCTGAAACTCCTATTCCAGGAGAACTCCAGCTCCAGGGGAATCCGAGACCCTCTTCTGACCTCCGCGGCATTGCACGACACGGGTGCACAAACCTACATGCAGACAGTACACTCATACACAGAAATAAATAAATAAAACTTTAAAAAAAAAAAAAAAGAAAAATTAAAGCCCTAGCTGTCTGGTGTGCATTCAGGAGCCTTTAAAATTCAATACTCTCTCACTTTTTTATTTTATTATATTTTATTTATTTATTTTTTGCTCATTAAAAGAAACACCCTACATGCATCTGGAGACGTTGTGATGAAAGATTTTTGAATGCTTCCAATTTTTTCATAAATGAATGTACTTTATTTTTACCTTGTTCTAATTTAAATTACTTTACGCTTTTCATACAGCAACCTACACACACATTTTCACTTTTTTTTTTTTTTAAAGCCGATTTTTTTTTTTATTATTAATTTTATTTCCGTATGTGTATGAATGTACTGTCTGCATGCAGGTCTGTGCACCCGTGTCGTGCAATGCCGCGGAGGTCAGAAGAGGGCGTCGGATTCCCCTGGAACTGGAGTTCTTCTGGAATTGGAGTTTCAAACGGTTCTCGGCCGCCATGTGGGTGCTGGGGATCGAACCCGGGTCCTCTGTAAGAGCGGTCGGCGCTCTTAACCGCTAGGCCATCTCTCCAGCTGTGGGGATAGCACAGTGGTGAAAGGCTGAGGATGAGAACCGCAAGGAACACATTTTCACTTTTACGAGAGCAATTCCCTTGAACACTGAAATACTACCAGGTTGAAATATATACAAATGAGTTTAGGGCTGGAGAGATGGCTCAGCGGTTAAGAGCACCGACTGCTCTTGCCGAGGACCCTGGTTTGATTCCCAGCACCTACAGTGTGGCTAAGAACTGTCTTTAACTCCAGTTACAGGGGAATCTGACATCCTCTTCTGACCCCCGCGGCATTGCAGGACACGGGTGCACCAACCTACATGCAGACTTTACACTCATACACATAAAAATATAAAAATATATATAAAAAAACCACAAATGAGTTTAAACGAGACTTGAGTTTTCAGCAGGGTATTAGGAAAACATAAGTGAAGGAATTTAAACCACCTCTTGCAATATTATCAATAGTAACATTCAAAGGAGCTGTAAAACAATATTATGTGAGGTTGCATGTATGAAGACACAGTCTAATGGAAGAAAAGTCATTTTTTATTTGCATAAAAGACTCATGCTCCTGGACTTAAGAAAAGTGACTGTTAAAGTATCTTTAGTGTCATATGGTTAAATTTTATTCATTTAAGGCATCGGTACTTTTCTAGTATATAGGTTAATGCAGTTTAGCTGCCTTTGAGGAAGCAGTTTGACTCATTTGTTGTTCCTAACCAATTTTTAATCAAGGGAATGCTATCTAAGACATAACATTACAGAGATGTTCAACTTATTTCTTCCTGAACTGCCTTAATAAGAACTAAAATGTGCCAAGTTATTTTCATGAATTTAAAGGAAATGTTCATAATGATACTCAGTATTCCAAGGCTGGATAAGTTTGCTAAAACCTTGTACTCTGGGATTTAAGCTCTTGAAGACTATTTCATTTCTAGAATTTTTCAAAAAAAATGATCTCTATTTTGCCAAGATATGAAATAAAATGGTTATAAAATTATCACATTCTCTTAACTTACAAATAATTCTTGGATGCCTATTCTCTGAGACACCATTATATATTATATGCTATATATCGTATATTATTATATATTATTTGACATCAAATAAGTATTTGTTTTACACTGTAAACAAATAGTATATTTCAAATCACACAGAGTTTACATGTGTAAATTTGGATGATGGGTCAGAAGAGAAACTTCACTTTAAAATTCCTTAGAATATTCTTTTACAAACAGTTGACAGTAATTGTCTGTTCCTTGTGATTTTTTTTCTATCTTGCCACTTACAACACAAATCCCATCAGCAATTATAATATCTAGGTAAATGTTTTAGTATGACTCAATGATAACCTGAAGGATTCCCAGTTGCTTAGAAACAAAGCCAAGTTACAAGTTGTAGATCACACATTTTTTGACTGTTTACTCAAGAAAAATAAGCAATTCTGTTTGATAATTCACTGGACATTTAAAGATGTTCCGTTAGTGCTACCATAATAAGTCAATTTCCAACATCTTTTTTTTTTTTAATTTGTTTTTATTGATGCTTTGTGCATTTCATACATTTTTCCAATTCAATTCAGGCTTATTTCCCTTTCCCTCCCCCCCACCCCCACCCCCCCCCCCCCTCTCCAATCTTTTCCTAACCCTCCTCAACCTTTCTTCCCTTTTTTTTTTTTTTTTTTTTTTAATGTGGGCACTTAGGGCTATAAATTTCCCTCTTAGGTCTGCTTTTAATGTGTCCCACAGGATTTTTTGGGTTGTATTGTCTTTTTGCTTACTTTTATTTCATTCTTTATTTCTTTCCTGACCCATTCATTATTCAGGGTTGTGTTGTTTTTGTCTCCATGTGTTTTTGTAGCTAGTTGGGATTATTCTTAATAACATGGGAAAAATATTACCTGAAAAGCTATCCTCCACCTTTTAGTAACCAGTAATGTGTACTCTGTGCTGTAAATTTAAATAAATCATTAGGTTTTCAATAAACCAAATATGTCACCAAGTATTTCAAAATTAAGATGGCATGAATAAAAGAATGCATGAAATCTAGTGGGTGGTGAAGAGCTATGGGGCAGGTGCAGATGCAGGTTTGGGTCTAAATGGAAGGAAAGAGGGAAGGAAGGAAGGAAGGAAGGAAGGAAGGAAGGAAGGAAGGAAAAACAAAATGGAGGAAAGATTGCACACCAATCTATTTACTGTTCTGGTCTTCTATATAACCCAGGGACCTGCTCTTTACCTGTTAGTATTCAACTGAAGTGCTGCTACAGAGTTTGACCATGTCCCTCAACATTTCCATATTGAAAATTCAATGCCCAATGTAATGCTGAGAAATGAGATTATTAAAGATGATTATGTCATTAGAGTTTAGAATCATAAGCAGATTAATGCTATTATTTGGCAAAAAGAGTGCTGCTTACTTCCAACATCCATAAACAATGTTGTATACTNGGTTGCATGTATGAAGACACAGTCTAATGGAAGAAAAGTCATTTTTTATTTGCATAAAAGACTCATGCTCCTGGACTTAAGAAAAGTGACTGTTAAAGTATCTTTAGTGTCATATGGTTAAATTTTATTCATTTAAGGCATCGGTACTTTTCTAGTATATAGGTTAATGCAGTTTAGCTGCCTTTGAGGAAGCAGTTTGACTCATTTGTTGTTCCTAACCAATTTTTAATCAAGGGAATGCTATCTAAGACATAACATTACAGAGATGTTCAACTTATTTCTTCCTGAACTGCCTTAATAAGAACTAAAATGTGCCAAGTTATTTTCATGAATTTAAAGGAAATGTTCATAATGATACTCAGTATTCCAAGGCTGGATAAGTTTGCTAAAACCTTGTACTCTGGGATTTAAGCTCTTGAAGACTATTTCATTTCTAGAATTTTTCAAAAAAAATGATCTCTATTTTGCCAAGATATGAAATAAAATGGTTATAAAATTATCACATTCTCTTAACTTACAAATAATTCTTGGATGCCTATTCTCTGAGACACCATTATATATTATATGCTATATATCGCTATATTATATATATTATTTGACATCAAATAAGTATTTGTTTTACACTGTAAACAAATAGTATATTTCAAATCACACAGAGTTTACATGTGTAAATTTGGATGATGGGTCAGAAGAGAAACTTCACTTTAAAATTCCTTAGAATATTCTTTTACAAACAGTTGACGTAAGTCTGTGTCCTTGTGATTTTTTTTCTATCTTGCCACTTACAACACAAATCCCATCAGCAATTATAATATCTAGGTAAATGTTTTAGTATGACTCAATGATAACCTGAAGGATTCCCAGTTGCTTAGAAACAAAGCCAAGTTACAAGTTGTAGATCACACATTTTTTGACTGTTTACTCAAGAAAAATAAGCAATTCTGTTTGATAATTCACTGGACATTTAAAGATGTTCCGTTGTGCTACCATATAAGTCAATTTCCAACATCTTTTTTTTTTTTAATTTGTTTTTATTGATGCTTTGTGCATTTATACATTTTTTCCAATTCAATTCAGGCTTTATTTCCCTTTCCTCCCCCCCACCCCACCCCATCCCAGTCCTGCATTCTGCCATAACTGTCCTGCATCTTTCTCTCAGTTTTTTTTTTTTTCATTTTTCGCTATAAGTGATATCCATGAGTACAAGCATCCTTCATGCAAAACCTATCTGCAGGCTGTTGTGCCCAAACCTACAGCCCCACATCCAGTGGGGGGTGACAGGTTGTTTGTTCAATCAAGTTGATCAAATGAGTGTCCAGATACATTGCTGTAGTTTCCATTCACCCCAATCGCAGCCCTAACATTCTACCACGCCCCCTCTTCCGCAAGTTTCCCTAGGCTTAGAAAAGGGCAAGGTGGATGAGAGGTAAAACAGTCCACTCTCTCTGGAGCTGTTGACTTGGACTGAATTCTGGCTGTTTCCTTTCATGGGCTGACAGTTTGTCCAGGATAAACCTTTCGATCCTACTAATGAAGAAAAGCAATTAGATATATAGGTATTTAAGCAGCACTAATAGTTATGGTGGTTACTTTAGCATAGACCTGTTTGGATTGTTAATCCATGAATTACATTTCCCCCCTGTTAAATTGACAGGGTCTTATGTGGCTTATAACATTCCCTTAACCTGTAGAGGATGTAAGCTTGTGGCATCAGCATGGGTTATTTCTCCAAGGGGAGAGCCAATAGCCAATTGGATTTGGGATATACAGGCACATGGCTGCCTCTGCTGCACAGTATTTCCAGGCAGGTGGGTGTAGCTGGTGCTGACGGTGGAGTCTTGCTTGACTCAGGGAGACCCATATGCTTAGGTTGAGGGGCCTGGGGAACATTGCTTACATAAAATCTGTAGAGCAAGAACTTTGGGATGACACATACAAATGTTCTCTATAATTTCTCTGTTGTACAGTATCCACCTTGTAGCCTTCTCTTTAAGATGATAACGTAAAAATTAAGTTGCTCCCAAGTTAACAGTATTAGTCACCCAAAACCAACTGGTGAATTTGATGAAATCTGTCCTTGACTCCACCCTATATCATGTATAATACAACTGTCTTCTAGAACTCATGTAAAAAAAAAAAAAAAAAAGGGGGGGGGGATACAGAAAGACATGAAACCTTTTCATCAAACCCTTGCAATTCAAATCTTAAAACTAACTATGGGAAAAGATTTGTTTGTTCCAACAGGACAAAACGTCACCAACTTAACGGCTGAGAAAGAAAAGATACAGGTTTGCATTGAGTAGGATGTACCAAAAAGTGGCAACGGAAAGGCTGACCCGTCTGAACATTCAAAGGAAGAAAAGCCTCAGATTGCCATAAACATCGAACCCCTCTGTGGATCCTACATGTAACAACTAGTTATAATGAGTCCTAATGAAACTTACCTTCTAGGTGCCACAAAGGTTCTGATATGAGAGACTTCCTTGCCTTCCCACCCATAGAACAAGGAGAAATATGACAATGATGAGGTCGCTCCCCAACTGTAAATTGGAGACAACTATTGTAGAGGTAATCTCTTATAAAACCGGTAAAACTGCTTTCTTTAATTGACTACTAGACATGGGAACTGTGGAAGGGATTACTCTCTGTTCAGAACCAAATATAATACTAAAGTCCTAGGGCTATGCACTCAGGCAAAATATATTAATACAAGAGCTCTGACATCAGCAATTTCCAACATCTTTTTGCCATTTAACTTTCTTACCAAATACACCACAAACTATTTCCCAAAATTTTTTTTCTGACAAAGACCAATAAAAATAATTAAATATATAAAGTAAAAAGAATTTTTCCCATTTTAAAGTATAAACAAAAACAGGATGATGAAGTTAACCAGCGTATAGTAATAAAAAATGAAAAAATACAGAAATAACTCAAAAGGTATCTGAGACCTCACAGAGTATATTGATTTTCCCAAAGAAGCAATATGTGTGCATAAACCTAACAGTTACTAGTGAGACTTTACAACATAATAGGGAGACTTCAGAAGTAGAAAAAAAATACTGCCTTTGAAAAATCAGGTCACTCACATAGAGTTCTTTATACCAACAATAGAAGATATAAGACAGTGATTAATGTCTTCAGTGTCCCAACAGAATGAACTTGTCCTAGATTTCTATGCAGACTAATAGAGTTCTTCAAGGTTAAGTACAAAATAAAGACAATTTCTTTTATTAGTTGATTTTAACATCATAAAGAAAATAACCCAGTAAAAAAGATTAGCACTGCAAGAAAGACTAGTGAGGCAAGCTAATAGGTAGTCTAACAAGACAAATAAGATAATAGATAAGAAGATCTGTACAGTAAGAATAGTTCTAGAATTAACTTGCCACTTATTTTCAGACTTTGTAATTGTGGTATATGGGTGGAGGGTATGTATTCATAATTTAGAGTAATATAAAATTAAAGGGAAATGTGAATTCCTAAACATAGTTTGGAATTAACATACAGTTTATTTTCAGAGGTCATAATTTTATTATTATCATTATTACTTTTTTTGGTCTTTTTGAGATAGGGTTTCCCTTTAGTCCCAGCTGGCCTGGAGCTCACTATGTAGACCAGGCCGGCCTTGAACTCACAGAGATCCTCCTGTCTCTGCCTCCCGAGTGCTGGGATTAAAGGCATGCCCCACCAGAGGTCATAAATGTATGGATGTAAATATAGCCATATTTTGGAGCAATACAAATGGGAGGGAACAACAACAACATATGGACTGGGTCAAAGAACTTACTGAAACAGTTAACTTCTGCCCAAAACAATAATCCTCTGCAGAAATAAATTTTAAAAAGACTGAGAAAAATTGCAAGACATGTATGGCAGAATGCATGAACTGGGGTAGGGTGGGGGGCCATGGAAAGAGGAATATGTCTAAATTGGACTGAGAAATGATGTGTGAAATACACAAAACATCAATAAAATATTTTATTAAAAAATGGTTCTCACGATCTCAGATAGAGTAGCTCTACCTTGCAGAAAACCATCATTTCACCATTCTATGTGACATAGTACATCAAGATCAAGTTATCCTTTCCAAATTCATATGTATTTGCTGAGACCCACAACCCTTTCTATGAGTAAAGATAGCCTATACAAAGAACAATGGAAGTATACATAAAAATGCTATTTTCCCAGAGTCTGTTTACATTTCCTCCCTATTTCTCATGTCATTTTGTACTTACCTCTGCTGTTTTAGTACTAGGTGGCATTGTAATTTCAGGTTTATAGCAAGTCTTCTGTAGAGTGAAAACCATGTAAAATAGGAGCTTGACAGATAGTGAGGGGTAAGTTCAGTCACCTCTTGCTGTCTACAGATACATATATATGTAGTATGTAATAAAATTATAAAGCTGGACATATATAAGTCTCTCTTTGGGCTCCAAACACAGACCCATTTTGGAGGCAGTAATTTTACAGACCCCCAAAGCCACGATGCCTTAGAATGCTACAGTATTTAGAGATAAGGTCTTTAAAGCAATATACTTAGAGTAATATTGCCAAGGTACAGAGAAAAAGACAAGAATTCAAATGACTGAATGGTGAATCTCACATTGAAGTATCAGTGTATATCCATTTTGTTATAAAACAAATATTTCCCCCAGTACCTTTGAATGTGTTATAAACATAATTATTATATATATATATATATATCTATATCTAATATCTATATATATATATATTGCAGTCTTTCGGGACCGGGTCTCCTTGTAGCCCCAGCTGTCCTGGAACTCACTCTGTAGACCAGATTGGCCTTGAACTCACAAAGATCCGCCTGCCTCTGTCTCCCAAGTGCTAGGATAATTTTACCTCAGTACCTTTGAATGTGGCTATCCATAGTGAACCCTAACAACAACGTTATCATCATCAAAAAAAAAAAAAAAACCAATAAGGCTAAACAAAGTAATAAGGGCAGTGATATTACATATAAGAAATCTTAAGAGATGTGCTTGCAAAGCAAAGTGGGCATATAAAGACATGAAGATGATACCTACAAATCCCAAAGAGAGGCCGTAAAAAATTATATCACTGTGATCTTAGACTTCCAACCTCCAGAACCATGATGGAATAAATCGATGTTAAAGTTATGGTAATTCAAGTAAATTAATGTGTTCTTGTTAAATGTTTTATGTATAAGGAAATGCTAAATAACCTTAAGCAAATGGTTAAAATACAGTTATCTTGCCTAATCTAATAGGTACATAGTTTCTCTCATAAAACTTAGAAGACAATTATCATTTTTAGGAACACAGAAATTTTATTCTTAAAATGTAACCTATGTTTATGATAAAATTTGGAATAAATAAAAAGTTTTACAGACATGTATATCTCATTATATGCTTAAAATTTGATCACATAGGAAATAAATAACAAAAGCACAGCTAGTAAATATTTGAATTTAGAAAAATAAAAATGTAAAACAAGTGCATATTTTAATGAAAATAATCAAAATCAAAATAAAATGTTTACTTGGGTCAAGATATGGATCAGCAGATGACCCAGGTTCAGTTCCCAGAAACCATATAGGGGCTTACAACTGTCCATAACTCCAGTTCCAGGGGATCTGACACCCTCTCCTGAGCTCTGTTGGCATTGCATGGTATGGGTGTACTTACATACATGTAGGGAATACACTCATACATATAAAATAAAAATAATAGGAAAAATAATAAGTTTTAAAAACTTAATAAATAAAATGTTTACTATAATAGCAATAAAAATAATATATGAGTATGCAAATATATACATGCAAAAATAAAAGGATATTTTGCTGGATAGCTTCAGTGTCAACTTGACACACCTGGGTTGAGGGAGCTTCAGTTGGGGAATTGGCTCCATTGGATTGGCCTGTGGCCACATCTGTGGAGTATTGTCTTGATTGTCGAGGAGTGTGGGACGGCCCAGCCCACAATGAGTGGTGCCACCCTGGGCAGGTTGTTGTGTACCATATAAGAGGGCAGGCTGGGCATGAGCCAGGGGAGCAAGCCAGTAAACAGCATTCCTCCATGGCTTGTGCTTCAGCTCCTGCCTCCAGGTTCCTGCCCTGAGTTCCTGGCCTTGGGCTCCCTAAGTGATGAACTGTGACCCAGGAGATGTAAGCTGAATAAACCCTTTCCTCCCCAAGTTAGTGTCAGTCAGAGTGTTTTGTCATAGCAATGGAAGACAAACTAGAACAGAAGTTGGTACCAGAAGTGGGGTATTGCTGTGACAGACCTGACCTTGGTGTTTTGGGGAAGGATTGTGAAAGTGTTTGGAACTTTGGGCTAGAAAAATCATTGAATGCCTAGAGATTGTGGCTGTAGAACTTGGAACAGTTTTGCTGAAAGAGTTGTAGAAGATGGAGTCCTGGCTTGTGAAGCTTCTAGTTTCAAAGGGAAGCAGAGATCATCAGGACTGTTTAATCTGTAGGTTCTGGTCAGCTGGGGCTGAAAAATCAGCTGTAAGTAACAAGAGACCAACATCACTGTGCTGAAATCTTCTGGGAAAAATTTCTTCAGGGTTAGAACACAGAAGCTATGTTCCAGAAGGGGCAGGAGCCTCCATGTCAAGCCAGAAGCAGGACTTGGTAACGTGTAAGAGTCTCCTATATGGTTCCGGTGTTGAAAGCATGAAGGGGTCACAGAGAGCAGCTGAGGCCTGGCACTATGAGAGGCCAGGAAAGGCCACTGGTCAGAGTGCGGCCTTGGTTGCAGTGAAGACCCCAGGATTCCAGGGGTCAGGAAGAGAAGCTGAGGTTTTGCATCAGGAGAGGTCAGAAGCAACCTCAGTTTCAGTGGCGACCCCAGCTTTTTGGAGATGCTGGGACCATGGGACGACCACCTAGAGCAGCGCAGGTGTGTAATGGAGTTGACCTGGGCCTGCAGATGAACGTGTGTGTGACGCCAACAAAAATAACCACAACCAAACAAAATAACATTGAATGCAGAGGCAGAGAAGGGGGAGCTGCCAAACCCTTTGGGAGCCCAGAGATTGTGATGAGTCCCAGGTGTTCGCCTTGACGCTACTTGCTGGACTTAGGGTTTTATATTGAGGTGCCTGATTCTTCCCATTTGAAATAAGAAAGTACTTGTTTTGACTTTAAACAGCGCCACAGTTAAGAGATTTTAACAAACTGTGAACTTTTAAGTGTTTGGACATTTAATGGACTTGGGGCTTTTAAGGATGTAACGTCCTTAGGTTGTGATTATGTTAAACAATACTTTGGGGATAAGAACTTGAAAGTGGTGGTTTAATAGTGATAATTTTGTGTGTCGAGTTGCCAAGGGCCAACTGTGCTGGATAGCTTTAGTGTCAAACTTGACACCCCTGGTTGAGGGAGCCTCAGTTGGGGAATGTGGCTCCATTAGATTGGCTTGGCCACAATTGTTGGAGTATTGTCTTGATTGTGAAGAGTGTGGGGACCCAGCCCACAATGAATGGTGCACCTGGGGAGGTTGTTGTGTACCCTATAAGAAAGAGCAGCTGGCATGAGCCAGGGAGCAAGCCAGTAAAAAAACAACGCATTCCTCCATGGCTTGTGCTTCAGACCCTGCCGCCAGGTTCCTCGCCTGTTCCTGCCTTGGGATCCCTAAGTGGATGAAAGTGATCGGAGATGTAAGCTGAATAAACCCTTCCTGCGCCCAGTTGGTGTGTGCAGAGTGTTTTGTCACAGCAGATGGAAGACAAACGAGAACAGATTATGAGATACTTTGTATTAATTTGTATCATGGCAAATTGCCATGTGTTATTCAAGCTTTGCGAGAAGCTGGCTCTGGAGGTAGGAACAAAATGCTCTCATTTCAGAACCACGCATGATTTTCTCTCTCTCTCTTTTTTTTTTTTTTTTTTTTTTTTTTTTTTCAGTGTCCTTAAAAGCTTCCAGTCCTGAGTAATCTGGTATAGTGATTTAATGATAGGGAAAAAGAACAGAAAAACATCTCAAGAGTAAACCTTTCTCCCACAAACTAAAGGGAGATAGTTTTTCCAACAGAAGTTGTTAGACATGGTATAAATCCTATTTCATGTTACCTTGTTACTCTTTGAATCAGGCTAAAAATGATTTTCTGTCTGCTGCTTCTGTCTATCTGCAATTCACTGATAGCTCTTTGACTTTTGCTTACCTCTTGCTTAGTAGACTCACTCATTGGAAACTAAAAATACAGCTGTAGATAATTTTCTGCTCCATAAAGAACATAAACAAAAGCGATCATATATGATATATGTGTGTGTGTGTGTGTGTGTGTGCATTTCCCACACACATCTTTTTCTCCTATCACTCAACATATTATATGTATAAAGAAGCTTTAAGAAATACAGTATAGGGGCTGGAGAGATGGACTAGCGGTTAAGAGCTCTGACTGCTCTTGCAGAGGACCCGGGTTCGATCCCCAGCACTCACATGGCGGCCGAGAATCGTCTGAACTCCAATTCCAGGAGAACTCCAGTTCCAGGGGAATCCAACGCCCTCTTCTGACCTCTGCGGCATTGCACGACACAGGTGCACAAACCTACATGCAGGCAGTACATTCATACACATAAATAAATAAGATTAAAAAATTTTTTTAAAAGAAATACAGTATAATCTTATGTTGCTGACTAAATACACATTCAATAGATATTTATGAAATGACAATTGCTCCATTTATACAACTATGCAAATAAAACATGATTATCAAATATTGTCTGGATTCTAATTACATACATTACCGAAAAAAATGGAAAGATTTGATTTGCATTTTCATATTAAAAATTATAGATTTTATAATATAAAAATAATTATTCCAGCATTTTCTCTTCAGGCGATTTCACACCAAACTAATTTGATATTGTTCTAGAAATGTGAGAGATTGATATTTATCCAAATAATCTATTCTTCACACCCAAAGATAAATTAATGTAATGGCTATGTCTCCACGTGTCAGAGCTATTGTTTCAACTTTTTTCATTTCATAGTACACTCAAAAATAACTTTATCATGGCCATTTTTTATGTTTGACTTGCATAATTTAAGATATATTAAATTAGAATCTTTATACAGGATGGAGACACAATTAATGAAGATGAAAGAACAATGGTATAATTAATGTAGTTGAATGTGTTTAATGAATTGCTTCACTGATAGAACAACAGATTTGAGACTATTAGGCTCATGTAATATGTTCTTAAATTTACTACACACTAAAAATCTTGATCCCCTGACCACAGCATCAAAATATTAAAGCAAATACTCAATAATTTTAAGCAGAGAAGTTTCATTGCATAAAATTTAGAAAGGGATCAACTAAGAAAAGAAAATAAAGTATAAGAATTATTTGGAATTGTGACTGGAAACAAAGAGACTGGGAGTGGGCACCACTTATAAATTATGAGGGACTAAATTAAATACCATGTCAGGGGGTCTGAAAATAGGCAAAAGCAGACAGTAGGAAAAGTAATTGGTATGGGCCCAATTAAAGAAAAAAAATTAAGTGAGAAAATTCAGTCACAACTATTGCTCATTGTCTATACCATTTCCATCTTTTGCCATAGAATTTTATTTTGTTTCTTTTTTTTTTTTTTTTTGGTTTTTTTTTTGTTTATTTTATGCTTTCTAGACATGGGTCTACGACCATGTAGCAATGACTTAGGCCAGGCTTGGTCCTGGTAACTTTGACTTCTGTATTGACTCAGGTATGTTGGTCGGCCTTTGAGAAACTCACAAAGATCCGCCTGCCTCTGCCTCCCAAAGTGCTAAATTAGAAAGGGCGTGGTGCCAACCACAGCCCAGCCCTTGGCCATAGTCAATTTTAATTGTGTCTTTCAAAAGAGTATTTGGGAGGCAGAGGCAGGCGGATTCTTGTGAGTTCGAGGCCAGCCTGGTCTACAGAGTGAATTCAGGACGCTAGAGCTACAAGGGAGAACCTGTCTCGAAAAGACAGAAAAAAAAAAAAAAAAAAAAAAAAACAAAACAAAACAAAAAAAAAAGATATTTTGCTGATACCTGGATAATATTTGGGAAGTAAAGGTTGAAGAAACAAAATTGAACCTAGAAATTGTTATATGAATGAGCCAAAGCAGGTCCAAACTGCTGATGCTTGTAAGGTTTTTCACCCAGAGTCTTATCTCCTTGTTGCTACGCATCCTCATCTAAGTATACCAGCACATTTTCCAATACCAATCCTTACCTAATTACATGAGAACTGTCTCCAAACCCTATGCTCACCTAATCGCATGATTACATTCTTCAGCACCTGCCTCACCTAAGCCTATGAGTGCCTACTCTAATTCCTATCCTCACCTAATCACAGGAGCCACCTCTCCAACCCCATCCTCTTAACCATATAAATACCTTCTCTGAGCCCCATCCTCATCTATTCACATGAACACCATCTCCATGTGCCCCACTTAACTATAATTTTAATTGTCCTATTGTAAACTAAGGGGAGGGCTGCAACTTCTAGGAGGGACTTCTGTTACAGAACCTTTCCAAGGCCTTTTCAATATTTCATATCTGCGCCCTCTTGTGGTAGAGTCTGTCTGCTAATCAGTATTAGTGATAGATTTTGCCACAGAGCACAGGAGAGATTGTACTGCTAGAACACAGTCTTTGAGAGAATGGCTCTAAGTGTGTCCTAGTGACTGTCATCGTAAGAGAAGAAAGTACTGAAGAAAAATGTAAGTAAAAGACAAGTAAAGGTGGAAATAAAATAGTTCTTTGTTCCTTTGTTTCTCTTGCTCTCTCCCTCTCGTTTTTCTTAAGACAGAGTCTTGATTTTCAGGATAATTTACCATCAAATTGCAATCTTCTTGCTTAGCAGAGTGTTGGCATTAGTGTGTGTGCTAACAGACCAGTTTATACAATACTGATAGAAAAGGCACATGAGGAAGAAGAATGAATTTATTAAAGAACAATGATAGAAATGCCTGAGATTGATATTACATTAAAAATTGAAGAGAGACAGTTAAGAAGAAAATTTAAAACACATGTGATTTTTTTTGGTCTTTTCAAGACAGGGTCTCTCTGTAACCCTAGGTGTCCTGGAACTCACTCTGTAGACCAGGCTGGCCTTCAATTCACAAAGATCCACCTGCCTCTCCCTTCCAAGGCTAGGATTAAAGGTGGGTATCACCACGCCTGGCTTAGCACATGTGATTTTTAAAGTAATGAAAATATTTTTACAAAAGAAGTATCTGTTTTACTGTCTTTCACATAAAATTGGTGATAGTGACAGTTTTCACCAAAGAAATACTGTGGATGAAATACAAAGAAGAGCAATGAGTTGTATTGAAGTGACATTGTCAGATACAATTGTGTTGCAATTTATTGAGCCTTTACTGTTCCCAACTTGTATGCTAAGTACATTTACACTGATTATCACTTAATTTAAAATGAATTATAAAATGCACCATATGCTATGAGCTAATTAATATTGTAAGAGCATGCATTAGAGAACCAAGAGAATTGTATTAATTAATATTTGAAAGGATATATGATAACTAAATACCACTAATAAAAATTTACATGCAAGTGAAGAGAAAAACTGTAGGCAGGACTACAAAGACATATGCCAGTCAGAAAGAACAGCTTTCTACAGGCTCCTGAGCAGGACAAAATTATGTCTGTACTTGGTGCTGAAAGTATAGAAGCAGAGAGATATGGATGTGGTAGAGGTGTTAGATATAAAATTCCCATTTTTGAAATTTAATTTTCTGTCACAAGAACAACAGATAGTATTAATGAAGATGGTATTTCAGCAACTTTGCATTTAAAACTATTGTTCTGACTGCAGAGTGGATGAGATTACTATGGTACATATTGTTATTGAACTTATAATTAATTAAAAAAGTTCTTACATAGCAGTGTTCGCAAAGGTCTTTGTCAGGAGGTTAGAATTATGGAGGAGAAAATTTGGACTGAGATTAATTTTTAATAGAAACTTAGAAGTCTTTAGGTTTGAGAATCATTAGTATTAGAATTTTATTTTGTTTTCCTCCAGCTATCAATTTTCCTCCAGCTTTTAATTATTTTCTTCAGTCTAACTTAGAAAATAATGCAGTGTTGAGGCCAGAATTAGATTCTACATGGACCAAGAACCAATCTTTGAGTATATATGAAATACAAAGGATCATAACTTTCAGAAAATTGTCTCATACAAGGAGCCTATTGTGAACTTCATTTTAGTCTGAAACAAGGATGCAGTAAGATGCAAGGATGGACAATGCTCAGAATTCTGTAGTGTACCCTTTAGAGAGTCTTCATCTATTTGGGGGCACTATGTTTTGTCCTAGGCACCACCATCCTTGTCAGCTTTCCACAACAGTTGATTTCTTTGAATTGTTCTCATTGTAGCAATGGAAGCAATCAGAATATTGCATTGAACCCATTCAGAGTGATAATCAGTAATGACAGAAAATCTATTGGCCTCAGTGATTCACGACTTAAACCTCTATAAAACAATTCATAAAACCATACTGTCTGTGCACCAAGGTCATACTCATTATCCAACAAGGGGCAGAATCATCATGCATTTAGCTGAATCTCCTGAGCATGCTTGGGAAGTGTCCTCTGTGGCTTCAGCCTTGATCTCAGCCAAAAGGCTGAAAAGTGGCACCTCTGTAATTTTATAATTTTCAAAAGTTATACAGAGCTAGAATTCAAGATAAAAATATTTTTCTCCTTTTTTTTCCCTGTAACTCAGTAACAAATAGTAATGAAAGTTCAATTTTAAAGTGCCAAAAATTGAATAAAATACAATTTTTGAAGATTTTTTTTCTAAAATAATGAACACTGACCTGATTTTACCTTTATCTCCTTGACTGGATGGTATGAAATATACTATGTTTTATATATATTATGTATACTATATATAATATATATGCAAAATACATAGTGAAAATTAAAATAGTTTCAATGAATTTTCATGAATTTTTAAATAAAGTTTGATAAAATATTTTAAGGTATTTATTATACTGCCTGGGTTAGTGCTACTAAAGTATTCACGTAATGCTTGTGTTTTGGGGTATATGGGAGATTTTACTGTTAGTATACTTGACACTGAAAGTAGAGATCCACCAGGCCTACTGTGGTTGTACTCTTACTGCACATAAAAATAATAGGCATGTCTCAGGCAGCTCATAGTGCATGGTTACTGTAACTGTATACGGAGATTCATGGTTATAAATATAAGCAGTAGTTTATGGTTGGAGATCTAAATCCATTGTGCACTAAATCCAGATCTAAGATGCTGGAGAAGCTGTTTCCAAATGAAGATTTTTATTTTTTTCATGTTGACCAGTTTAGGGAGGAAAGAAGCTTAAACCATCTCTGAGTTTCCGATGATTTGGAGTACTTCTGAGGAAGAAATGTTTTACTACCTGCTAATATACTATACTTTCTTTGAAGAAATGGGAACCTGGATTTTCAGCAAACAACTTCAAGGCTCTGCCTGCTTCAGGCTTTCTGAGCCTGCTTATCTTCCTTGTGATTTGTCTGTCTGTGGATCTTTGGTAAACTCTGCCCCAATGAGAGATGGCTCAGTGGTTAATAGCACCGATTGCTCTTGCAGGGGACCCGGGTTCAATTGCCTGCACCCACATGGCGGCTAAGAACCGTCTTTAACTCAAGTTCCAGGGGAATCCGATGCCCTCTTCTGACCTCCACAGCATTGCACAACATGGGTGCATCAACCCACATGCAGACAATACACTCATACACATAAAAAAATAATAAATTAAAAAATTAAAAAAGAAAATCTCACACCAAGGTTGGAAATGCTCAGATATCAACGAGATTAAATAATACACTTTAATTTAGGGTTATGCTAATATGGATATGATAGCATCCATTATGAGTAAAATATAAGATACAGAATTTCCTGTTTTTAACCATGAAACCCTTTGAATGGACTATTTATTTGCATTGCTTACATAGAGACCTATGTGTCTATAAGTGTGGTAAATTATTGTCAATAAAAATATCATCTTTTCTCCATTGTTTCCTTCTAACATTTATTATGGATTAGTTATTTCGTTTAAAACTTCAGTTCTAGTCTTAGTTATTTTTTCATCTTTCAGATGGAGAACATATGATAATATAATCTTAGATAAGAATCTCCAATCATTCTTTTGCATGTAGATACCAATTACCCAGCTCCATTTTGGGAAATAATATTTTACCTTGTCAATGTTTTTACATACTTACTTATAGAAAACATTTGATATACCCACAGGGCTCATTTCTGGACATTCATATTCTGCTGAAAAATGGTTGGTTCTTAAGCCTTTGTGGTAACTTGTAATAGAATTTCTGCACATTTTGTATAATATATTTTGATCATTTAGACCCACTCCCTACACCACTCTTGTAGAGCCACCTTACCAGATTTCATGTACTGTGCCATATATATTAAGGTCCATCAATCTAAGTGTGTGTCCCTAGATGTCTTTGGTTGTGAATCCATCCACTGGAGTCTGGGTAAGCTACATAGTGTCACAGTAACTCTTGATCACCCAGTAATATTTGGTCGTTAATTGTTCCTCAGCTAAGATTGGGGCTTCTTACCCACTTCTCAATTTCTATGCTGTGTTTTTGTCTGCCGTGTGCTGACATACTCTCTTGTTCATATTGTTATCAGTTTCTCTGATATTGGTAACTTCAGTTATGTCTGGAAAACTATTTGATTGATGTCATCAATTACTTCTGGCTCCCTTTCCACAATAGTCCCAGAGCCTTTAAAATATATTTATTTTGTTTTCTATGTATGAGTGTATTGACTGCATGTATATAGGCACACCCATGTTGTATAATGCTCACAGAGAAGAGGGTGTTGGACCGTATAGGACTGGTGCTATGGATGGTTGTTAGGTGCCATATGGGTGCTGGGAATTGAACCCATGTCCTCTATAAGAGCAACCAGTGCTCTTAACCATTGAACTCCAGTGAGCCCCTCAGAGCCTTGAAATAGATGTCCTACCCAGGGATAAACACTCTGTAGAAGCTCTGTTGTTGAGAGTTGAGAGATTCATTTTTTTTTTTTTGCTCCATTTTGCTATATTCTCCCAGCCTTAGGTGTAGGGACTGCATTGTAGATAAGTCAGGGCTGGCCACATCAGAGACACTTATCCTCTACATTTAATCATTTGTGGAAGTTTATAATATTCTCCATCTTTTGTAAAAATAATTTCTTTGATGAGCGGTGAGAACTACACTTGTACTAAAACATTTAGAATAAAGTAAAAAATTACATTGGTCTATGAATGTGACAAAACTAGGTTCTTTTCTGGGGTCTATGACTTCTCCAGCCATGAGTATTTGACTATGTTTACAGTATCACACATGAGTTCTCTCCCACTAAGCAGACATTTAATCAATTAGACACCAATTGATTACTCCCCAGATAAAAGTGCTACTACTCCCCCAATAACAATTGTTTACTGGGAAAATCATTGTTTTTTTTAAGTTTGACTGCAGTTTTCTCTCTCTTGGCAGCTTCCATAGGATGTTCTGATATCATGAGAGCTACTATGCAGGGAAGAGACTTTCAGATCAGTTCCAACACAATTTCTCCAAGATCTACATTTGGTATATGTCCTGTCTTCAGATATAGGAACTTAGCTTCAAGTTCTAGGAGGCAGTCAAGGGCTGTGGCAATAACTTCTGCTCTTTTGGGAGTCTCTTAGGCTACCATAACAAGTGAAAGGGAGGTTTCCCTGCCTGGCACTGTGTTCTTTTATAGGCTTTCAAACTAATACATTTCCCTGTTTTTTCATACCACATGAGCTTTATTTCTCTTTCTTCTATGTCCCCTGTATAACCTTCCCTATTCCCTCACCAGTTAAAGTATCCCTCATTTACCCCATTTTCCCCTGGATAACATCTGTCTCTTACTATTTATGACACTTGAACTCCTTCTTCCATTTAACCCCAATGGCTTCATTCCATTTTCCTGGCTCATTAAGTTACATCACTATGTATACACACATCTAAGGATTGCTAAGTTCCACAAATGAGAAAAAACATATTTCATTTGTTTTTATAAATCTGTCTTACTTCACTTTGTATAACAGTTTATAGTTCCATACAGTTAATTAAAAATTTCATCATTTCATTTTCCTTTATCTCTAAGTAGAAATCCATTATTCAAATGTACCACATTGCTGTGCTTTTTAGTTTAATGATTTATCAATTGTTGACCTCAGTACTGATTTAGAAAGTCATAGGGCATTGCATCTGTTTTTTTTTTTTTTCTAATAGTATCAGTGTTTCAGGTTTCACATTGAAGTTTTTGATAAATTTTTTAAATTTTTAAAATTTAAACAAATAATATTCATTTTCTTGGTTTACATTTTTTAATATCAATACAAATTTAAAATGATTCTACAACTCTCTGTAAGCCAGTGTAAAAGTCAGGGTGGTCACAAATGACAGAAGGCATGAACTCTGGGCTGGGGGTCAGGTAGGGGGGTGGGGTGGGGTTGAGGGAGTGTACCAAGGGAGAATTGGGTATAATGGCAATTAAGACTGACTGATAAATGATCTATGAAACATATAAAAAGTTCAATAAGTTCAATAATAATTAAAACAAAAAAGAAGCAGAAATAATCCCCATTTGACACATCTTGTGTGTGCTTGTGCAGGGTGATTGACAATATGTTTATTAAAATACCAGGAAGGGTGAGTTCTCTATATGTTAATTTTCAAAATTAATTTGGGTATTTGACATCCCTAATGATCTCATATTATTTTAAGATCAAATTTCTACCTTTATAGGAAGGAACTGATATTTTCATAGATATTAAATTGACTCTGTGATCACTTTGTGTGGTACTAACATCTTAACATTATAATGTCCTATAACCCATTAACACAGGCTATATTTTCACTTAGTTCTGTTTAAATTTCTATCAGAAATTTTTTGTGGGTTATATTGTAAAAATCTCTTCCCTCTACATTGTTAATTCCTATTTTATTATATTCACAATATCATCAATAGAATTATTTACATAATTTAAATTTAAATGTATTATTCCTAAGTGTTATATAGAACTGAAATTATTTTGAGTATTGGTTTTTATCCTGATACTTTCCACATTTATTAGTCTTAAGAATTTGCTTATTATGGTGGTTTGAATAAGAATGTCCCTCATAGATTTCAAGTATTCAGATATTTTGTCCCCAGTTGGTGGCACTGTTTTGGAAAGACTTAGAAGGTATGGCCATGCTGGAGGAAGTACATCATTGAGGGCTGGCTTAGAGAGTTCAATTGCTCTCTCTCTCTGCTTTCTGTATTCACTGGAATGTATGAACCTCAGTTTTCTACTCCAGCTCCTTCTACCATGCCTCCCCACCCTGATGGACTCTAATTCCCTGGAACTGTCAAATAAAGTCTTCCTTTGGTCATGGTGGTTTTATCACAGCAACAGAAAAGTGACTAATACAGTAATTAGTACCAGAAGTGGGGTGTTTGGCTGTGAAGAACCTCACCATAAGGGTGTTTGGAAAAATGTGGAAGACTTGGAACTTGGGGCAAAAAAGGTGTTGAATGCTATAAGGGGGGATTAATGGGCCATTCTAGTAAAAGGCTGAAAAAAAGTGCAGTGCTGAGAAAAATATAGTTCCAGAGGAAAAGAAGAACTTAAGCAGCAAATGGGATGTTTTGGCAAAGAGTCTGGCTGGAGTTTTCCCACAGCCCAAATGCTTGCCTGAGGCTAAGTTGAAAAGCAATGGACTAATTTCTTTTGCAGAAGATATTTCAAGACAGCCTACTGTAGAAATGGTGGTGTGGCCATTAATGGTTAATATTATACAGATCAACAGTAAAAAAGAGAGAATGGGGCAGAAAAAAATGCAGAATATACAGTTTGGATTGGAAAAGTTACACTAGGGAGATTAATATTGGAGCCAAGGCATGTGCTGAAGGAGAGGGTCCCTTTGATAAGCAGATTAAAGAGATTAAGGAGATGCCTAGAGATTTACAAGTAAACAATGGAAAGAGTGAGAGTAAAGTGATTAAGGAGAGGCCTCAAGATTTACAAGTAAACAATGGGAATAGTACCTGTAGGGCAAGACCACACCCAGATAAGCCTCCAACTTTTGAAAGGAAAATGCCAAATGTGTTTTTCTACTCCAACAACTCCAGGACAGAGAAAAGCTGTGAATATGGTTGAAGGAGGCCAGGGTCAATTCCAGACCTGGCAGTTTAATTCATGTGGTGCTGTTTCTAGAGGTATAAAGTATGCAAGAGTGAAGGGGTCATTGGTTCTTCCTCCAGGGTTTCAGACAGCTGCCAAGACTAGGCAGAGTGCAGCAGGGGCATCCCTGCATAAAGAAGGCCCTGATAGGCCATTTGCCTACAGCTGTGAAGGTGAAGCCTGGTTGGCAGTGGAGTCCCCCAAAAGACATTTGAGATGCCAGAACTGTGAGATATTTGCCAAGGAGAGCTGCATGCAGGGAGTGGTACCAACCTAAGAAAAAGATGTATGTTTCAAGCAAAGCTGGAAGAGCTGCACCTTTAGAAATAAAGTCCCAGAAGTTGCACATGGAGCTACTGGACTTGGTGTTTGCCCTGACAGTTTTCAGTCTTGTTTTGGTCCAGTATTTCCTCACTATGCCTCTATTCCTCCCTTTTGGAATGGGAACATGTATCCAGTTCCACTGTATGTTGGGAGTATGTAATTTGTTGCTTAATTTTACAGGAGCTTACAGTTAAGCTGTAAGTGGGTTTCAGAGGAGACTTTGGACTGTAGACTTTTGAATAAAATTCAGACTGGTAAAGACTATGGGGACCCTTGAAGTTGGACAAAATATATTTTGCATTTTATATGTTCATGAACCTATGGGGCCCAGGGAGTAGAACATTGTAGCTTGAATGACAATGTCCCCCATAGGCTTCAAGTATTCAGACATTTTTGTCCCCAGTTGGTTGTGCTGTTTTGGGAGGTCATAGAAGGTGTGGCTATGCTGGAGGAATTATGTCACTGGAGGCATGTTTAGAGAGTTCAACAAGCCTTGCCAATCTCCAGTCGTTCTCTCTCTTATTCCTGTATTCAGTGGAAGATGTGAAACTCAGCTTTCTGCTCCAGGACGTGCCACCATGCCTCCCCTCCATGATGGACTCTAATTACCTGGAACTGTCAATCTTAAGCTCAAATAACCTCTTCCTTTTATAAATACACTTGGTCATGGTGGTTTTATCACAGCAACAGAAAAGTGACTAATACACTTATGTATATAATTACTGTGTGCTTGTGTGTGTGATCATGTCATCTTCAACAGAAAGTAGAATCATAACAATTTATTCTAAGCAAGTTTCTGATTCTTTCACTATTGATAGAATAATAACAAAGTTTAATCAGTGTGACATGCATTAATAGGCCTGTGGTTGGTTTGAAACTTAGCTAGTTATAGGGTAAACAAATGATAAAGTACATTTTGAAAGCTCTGAGTCTCCTTGACGGTGGGGTTCATTTTTGTTCTCAATTGGCTATTGTTTAGTCACTGTAAATTCTAGGATATTGACTTTGTTAATATTTATCTTAGAAATTCTCTCATGCATCTTTGAGTTAATGAACAATGATATGAATTGGAAAGAATATGTCAATAGTGACTAAATTATCTTAGAAAATAGTTTAACATGATCGATCTCATAAAACCTGTAAAATACACAATTAGGATACAATAAGAAATGGATAAATGCTAGAAACTAATATGGCATTTATTCTACCCCCACTAAGCCTCTTTTAAGGTTTAGTAACGTTGGGTCTGGAGAGATAGCCTAGCGGTTAAGAGCACTGACTGCTCTTGCAGAGGACCTGGGTTCGATCCCGAGCGCCCACATGGCGGCTGAGAACAGTCTGTAACTCCAATTCCAGAAGAACTCCAGTTCCAGGGGAATCCGACACCCTCTTCTGACCTCCGCGGCATTGCACGACATGGGTGCACAAACCTACATGCAGACAGTACATTCATACACAAACAAAAATAAATAAAATTACAAAAAAGAAAGTATCTAAAAAAAAATAAGGCTTAGTAATATTGTTGAAGGGGAGCCAAAAATATATAAGAGCCAGAAGATAGAGGTAAGGATTATTAAATGTTAACTTTCGTACAAAATATAGAATTATAATCATGAAACCCCAGCAGCTGTGGATGCCTGCACTGTGTCTGCAGAAGAATGTGCTAGTCAACAGTAATGCATGGATATAGGATGGTTCAGGGAGTCCAACCTTTTATTACCAGAATATTTGCTACTAAAAGATTTAGAGAGGAGGGAATCATTGCCTTCATTTGTGCCACCATTGGTGACTACCAAGCTCCAATAGATAATTACACACCGGTGGTCACACAAAAGGCCTTTATTAAACAAAACAAAACAAAAAGTAATCCAGGAAATGGGCTGATATGAAAGTGAGGGCATTGATATCGATGTGAGGGTGATAAAAGAAGGTAAAGTGAAAAGAGTAATACATTATATATACATGTGCCTTATCAATGAACTAACTAAACCAATAATAAATAAATAAATAAATAAATAAATAAATAAATAATAAAGCAAAACCCAATAACTATCCTAAAATCACTAATCTAATTACTGATGTTACCAAAAAAAGTATTACTTTAATTCTCTCTCTCTCTCTCTCTCTCTCTCTCTCTCTCTCTCTCTCTCTTTCTCTCTCCCTCTCTCTCCCTTTTTCATTTTGTTGGGCAGTGAACTTCAGGGATGTGCCTGTCTTGCCCCTGTTCAAGGCTGCTGGAGTTACAGGCAAATAGCATCAGACCTGGCTTTTCACATAGGGTCTGGAGACCTAAATTCATGTCCTTATGTTTGTACTTCAGGCAATTTACCAAATGAACCTCAAGCATTTAGCACTGTATCTTGTACCATATAATATTCCATTGAAAATTAAAATGAAGTGCTATTGTGATTGAATGTTTGAAATAATTTCACATTCAACTGTAAACTGCCCATAGACTACCTTATATATTTCATAAGTTTAATGATAAAGTTGGGAAAGTAAAATTATATATAAATAGATACGCATATTAAGGCATTTATCATTCTTTGTTGTCTCTCTGTTTTGTTTTTTTTTTTCAGACTTTTTTAACCATGGCTGGCATAGAAATAAAAATAAAACCCTGCTTGGCCTTTAACTTGTAGCACTCCTCCTGTCAAACCATCCAGGATGCTAGGATTACAGGCATGAGCCACTAAACTTGGTAATAACTTATTCTCTAAACAATAGAAAATTGTTTTTGAGGAGAAAAGAAATCTAAAGGCTTTTGTAGTATTTATTTATTATTTTTGCAATATGTTGCCACCTAATGGTCACAAAGTATATGAAAAACAAAAAAAAAATAAAAGTGGCAATACCTTTATGTGGGAGATCTCAAGGTGGATTAAAGACATAAATGTACGACAAAAAGCTACTAGAGGAGAGATCGCGTGCTACATTAAATTGAAATGACAAAATATTTTAGGGAACATACAACTAAAACAAAGTAATAAAAATCAAATGTAGATAAATGAGATTACATCAAACCATAAAACAAAATGTAGAGAAAGAAAACAACCAGCAGAGTAAACAAATGATATGAAGAATACACAAAACACAAACAAAAGCCTTCACAAGCTACATACCTAACAAAGGATTAGATTCAGGCTATCAAAAGAACTGTAACAAAGAATACAAACAAACAAACAAAACAAATACTCAGAAGAATTATTTCTATCACCATCCATGTACCCATAATTTTTATTTTCACCCGAATCAAATTCCACTTTGTGTACTGGAGAGATTGTCTAATTCTAAGAGAGCTACTCCTCTCACAGAGGTCCTGAGTAGGTTTGCAGTAATTATAACATGACAGGAGACTAGGAATCACCTGTAACTGCTGGTCCAGTGTATCCAACATCTTTGGCCTTCTTAGAGACCTGCATTTATGTGCACATTACTACCTCTGCCCTCCAAACACAATAATTATTTATATATATATATATATATTATATATATATATATATACACATATATATGTAAATCCTTTTAAATATGAAACTTTAAAGCATTTTATTATGTGAACGTGCCATATTTTCATTACCACTAATCAGTTTATGGACGTCTAAGTTGTGTCCATACCCTGGTCATTGTGAACAGAGCAACAAGAAACATGGAAAAGCAAGTCTTTCTATAGTGAGATGTAGAGTCTTTACAGTACATATCTAAGAGTTGTATCTTTATCATATTCTAAACCTATTTGTAGTTTTTCCATAGTGGCTATACCAGTTTTCATTCTTACCAACTGTGAGAAGTTCTAGTTCCCTGATATGGATGTCAGTATTTGTTGTCAATTTAAAAATAATATTTTATATGTTGACAATATCATGTAACATATTTGAAAACATTCACAACTCTTTTGCTCATCTCCCTACCATCTCATTTCCTAACTTCTAACTTTTTTATAATACTTTTATTGATGAATTGTGCAATTCATTCATTATCTTTTGGCCTAATTTGGACACATTCCCCTCTCCCTGCCCCATCCCACCCCTTTTCATGCCTTCTTCCATACATGACTTGCATCTTTCAGTCTTTCCAAAGTTTTTCCTTGTAGAAGCTTGTTGTTTTGGGCAGGGTTTAATTGTATCATTCAGTTCTTTAACCCAGTCTTTATGTTGTTTTCCCCTCCCCTTTATATTGCTCCAACAGATGCCTATATAATCATCACATATCCATCAAAATTATGACCTCTGGGAATAAACTGTATGTTACTTCCACAATTTGTTTAGAAATTCACATTTTCTCCCTTTAATTTTATATTACTCTAAAATATGAATACATGCCGTCCACAAATGTACAGTAATTACTAGTCTGAAAACAAGTGGTAGGTCAATTCTAGAGTCCTTTAAGAGATTTACATTATAACAACATAGTTACTTTCAGATGAAAAGAAATATAACAACAATGTTGTTCAGCTTGCCTTTCAACAAGGGATTTGGTGTTAGCATCCACAAATGAGGGAAACCATTGGCCCTTTGTTTTCCTGGGACTGTTTTACTTCACTTAGCATAAAAGCCTCGAGTTCCATCCATTTACCTACAAAGCTCATGATGTCATCTTTCTTTACCTCTGAAGAGTACTCTACTGTGTAGTTGTACCACACTTTTGTTATCCACTTGTCTGTTGAGGGGCATTTGGGTTGGTTCCATCTCTTCCCTGTTGTGAAAAGAGCACCAATAAACATAGAAGTGAATGTATCTTTGTGGTAGGATGAGTCTGGTGGGTGTATACCCAGGAGTGGTATGACTGGGTCAAGTGGTAGGCTCATTTTGAGTCTTTTAAGGGTTCTCCACACTGCTTTCCATAGGAGTTACACAAGTTTGCATTCCCACCAGCAGTGGATGAGTGTTCCCCTTTCCCCACAACATCTCCAGCATTTGGTGTCTTTTTTTTTTCCTGATCTTAGCCAGCTTATAGGAGTGAGATGGTATCTGAGAGTGGTTTTAATTTGCATTTCCTTAATTAATGATGTTGAACACTGTTTAAGATTTTTTTCTCAGCCATCTTTAATTCCTCACTGGTGAAGTCTCTATTCAGCTCTTTACTCCATCTTTTGAGTAGGTCATTTCTTACTTCTTTGTTTTTTGAGTAGTCTATGTATTATGGACATTAATGCTTTGTCAGATGTATCAGCAGTGAAGGTTTCATCCCACTCTGGGTTTTCTCTTCACTTCCTTGATTGTTTCTTTCATTGTACAGAAGCTTTTGAGTTTGATGAGGTCCCATTTGCCAACTATTGACTTTATTTCCTGTACAGCTGCTGTATGATTTAGATAGTCTTTTCCTACCCCTATGTCTTATAGGTTGTTGCAACTTTTTCTTCTATCACTTTCAGGGTTTCAGGTTGAGATCTTTGATCCACTTGGAGTTGATTTTTTTGTACAGGGTAAGAGGTAGGGATTTACTTTTGTTCTTCTACAAATGGTTATACAGTTTTGCCACCACCATTTGCTGAAGATGCTAAAGATGCTATCCTTCCTCCATTGAGGGTTTTTTTTTTTTTTGCTCCTTTGTCAAATATCAGGTGGCTGAAATTGTATGAGCTCAAGTTTGGATCTTCAATTTTGTTCCATTAGTCAATGGCTCTGTTTTTGTGCCAGTACCAGGCTGCCTTTATAACTATTGCTCTGTAATATAGCTTGAAATCTGGTAAAGCAACCCCCCCCATATTGCACTTTTCACTCAGGGTTGCTTTAGCTATTTGAGGTCTTTCGTTTTTCCATATGAATTTAAGGATATTATTTTGCAAGTCTGTAAAGAAACTCATGCGGATTTTGATTGGGATTGCATTGAATCTCTTTAACAATTTGGGTACAATGGATATTTTTACTATATTAATTTTCCCAGTCAATGAGAATGGGAGATCTTTCCATCTTTTGATATTTTCAATCTCCTTCTTCAGGGGTTTAAAATTTTTATTGTAGAGATCTTTGGTATCTTTGGTTAGGCTTAGGTTTTATGTTTGTCTCCATACATAATTTGTGATTATTGTTTTCAATATCTGTGAAGAATTATGTTGTGATTTTACTGAGTATTGCTTGCAATATGTGGATTACTTTTGATGGAATGGTAATTTTCAAAATATTGATCCTACTAATCCATGGGACTGGGAATGTCAGGTTTTTCCTTCTTCCGATAACTCAATGTCTTTCTTCAACATTTTAAAGCTTTAATTATAATGTATTTCACTTGCTTAGTTTGATTTATTCTCAGATATATTTTTTTCAGTCTACAGAAAATGGGGGTGTTTCCTGTTTTCATTCTCAATATGTTTTTTGTTGGGTGACAGGGAAGCTACTGCATTTTATGTGCCAATTTTATATCTTGCCACATTGCTGAATCTCTCTTTCAGCTCTAGGAATTTTCTGGTATAGTCTTTACAACCTTTTACACATGCAATCATATATGTACATAAGGAAATCTTGAATACTTTCCTTTTCAATTCGTATTCTTTTTATCTCCTTCACGTGTCTCATTTTTGTATCTAAAAGTTCAAGCACAATGAACAGGACTGGAGTGAGTAAACACCTTTTTCTTGTTCCTTATTATAGTGTGGAAGTGCTTGGAGTTTTCTTCAGTTTAGTATGATCTTAGCTGTGGGTTTGTTGTATATTCCTTTCATTATGTTGAGCTATGTCCTCTGTATTCCTAGGTTCAATGTAATTTTTTTCACAAAGGATGTTGGATTTCTCAAGGACATCTCTGTACTTAATGAGATTATCATTTGATTTCTGTCCTTGATTCTATTTATGTGGTGGATTACAATTACCTTTTTAACTTGTGTTGGACCATTCTGCTTCTATGAGATGAAACTGACTTGTTCATTATTTACAAGTAATTTATTTTGCATCCAGGTGCATCATGGAGATTGACCTATATGTTTATTTTCTTTTTTTAATTTTTTTATGTATATGAGTGTACTGTCTGCATGCAGATTGGTGCACCTGTGTCATGCAATGCAGTGGAGGTCAGAAGAGGGCATCAGATTCCCCTGGAACTGGAGTTAAAGATGGTTCTTAGCTGCCATGTGGGTGCTGGGAATCAAACCCTGGTCCTCTGCAAGAGCAGTCGTTGCTCATAACCACTGAGCCATCTCTTCAGCCCCTATTTTTTTTTATATGAATTTCTTCAGTGTCTGTTTTAATGTCTCTCCTTTTATTGCTGACTTTATTAATTTAGTTCTTCTCTTTCTTTACCTAATTTGGTAAAGGTTTTCCAATCTTGTTAATCTTTTCAAAGAATCAATTCTTTGTTTCATTCATTCTTTGTATTGTTTTTTCTTTTTATTTTATTAATTCCCAACTTGATTTTATTTATCTCTTTCTTTTAGCCTTTGTAAGTCTTGTTTGTTGTTGGTTTTGTAAGACCTTCATGTTAGTCATTAAGTTATTAGTATGAGATGACTCTGACTTTCTCTTGTAAGCATATAGTGTTGTACAATTTCCTTTTAGGACTGAGTTCATTGTTCTATAAAATTTATTAAGCTATTGTTTAATTACCATTTAATTATAGGAATATTTTAATTTCCTTAATGACTTCTCCCTTAATCCAATAGTCATTCATTATTTTCCATGAATCTGTGAACTTTTCTCCAACTCTATTTTTCTTTTTTGTTTGTTTGTTTTTTTATCTATTTTTTGTTATATTTTTTGCTATTGTTCTTAATACTCAGCTTAATTCCTTTGTGGTCATATAGAATACAAATGCTATTTCCATTTCCTTAATTTGTTGACACTTCTTGGGTGTCAGAATATGTGACGCAATGCTAGTTGGAGATACCTCCCTTCCAGTCTGGTAAGTCTCAGAGTTCCAGCTCCAAAATATGAACTATTACCATTGCTCTTGATTGCAAACCAGAACTTTATAATAATATACATCCCTAAACACATCATACACTTTGGTCATGGGGCATGGGGAAGTCAAGTTGGAATTGACCCAGATTTCAAAACACAAGATGTTTTCCATGTTTCTGGGGGTGAAATGTCATTGATAGCATTGAACCCTGTAGATTACAGCAATGACTGAACTGGTAAGTTATCACCATATACGCATATTTGTTCAAATGCTGTGGAATAACAAACCCCTGCTTAGTTTTTAAGGACTGCTGCACATGAAGAATTACATGTCTAATACTATAAATGTACAAACTCCTAGCTGAGAAGCCATAGGCAGCAGAGTGCTCCTGTTATTATTTGTTTCTAGATTGTCATTTTTGTCAAATTGTCCTATAAATTTATGTCTCAACTGTAGAATGGTGCAGTTTTGGGACAGTATCAGAGAAATTTCTTTGTGCAATAGACAACAATTAGTGGAAAAAAACACAACTGACAAGGTCCAGAGAATAAGTGACTGTGGAAGTCTCAGCCATAAGGAGTAAATCTATTCCTTGCCCCCAGCACTCAGGAACCATCACAGGGGTGCAAGCAGAAAGAACGAAAGGACCAGAATATGGGGAGCGTTGGAGTGGAAGTGTCTCCTGTACACGACTGGACTCACAGGATCTGTGATTGCCTTCATAAAATCGGAGCTAAATCGATCTTGTCAAAATCGAAACATAGAGGAAAATTACATGTGAGAAGCTATTGACAGTGGATGGATATTAGGAAAGAAAGTTCTTTTCAAAGATGCCCAAATAACATTTCACAGTAAAAGTTAGTTATCATCCCATGCTTGTTTTCCAGATCAGAATTACTTCTCTTACTCAGAATCTGTTAACCAAAGAAGAATTCAACAACAAATAGCAAGTTTAATATACTTTCCTCAGTTCTTTCCCCAAAGAGACTTCTCAAGCATTTATTCAGATAATCACTCACAGGGAAAGACAAAAACAAAAACAAAAGCAGAAGAATCTGTCTTTTGAGAATGGCTTGGTATAGGTTTGGACATGATTATCTATTGAGAGTGTCCCAATCACTCTATACCTCTTCTTTAATAGATAAGGATATTGGAGTTCTGGCTAAGAGTCATAGCACATTGGGTCAACAAAGATTTCTGCTACAGGACTGGAGAAATGGGTGAGCAGTTAAGAGCAGTTGCTGATCTTCCAGAGGACTTCAGTTTGGTTTACAGCGTCTATATTGAGAAACTCACTGCCACATGTAACTCTAGCTCCAGGATTTCTGTCACTCTGGGTTCTGAGGACACCTGAACTCAGGTATATAAACCTACACAAATAGACAAAATTATAATTTATAAACTTCTCTGCAATTTATTAGGTGTGCATCTCTGTGTTAACTGTTATCTACAGCAAAAAGAAGCTTCTCTGGTGAGAGTTTGAAAATTCATTTGGTTTTTAAAGATATAATTATATTTCTTTGATCTAAGAAGTGTGTGTGTGTGTGTGTGTGTGTGTGTGTGTGTGTGTGTGTGTGTGAATGCAGTACCTGTGGATCACAAAGGCTTTGGAAATCCCTACTGCTGGTGTTCAGGGAGTTGGGGGCCATTAGACGTGGGTCCAAAAACTTGTATTTCCTATAAGAGCAGCATGCTTTTGAACCATCTCTTGAGCTCCTTCAGGAACATTCTTAAATATTGAAAACAATGATAAAATGGCCATTTTTGAAGCATTTTGGAGAGAAATTAATGACCCAGTAACACTCTGAAGAAAATGTGTTGAACAAGGAAGTTTAATCAAACTTTAATGTATGAAGCAGGGATAATTAGGCATGGTTCTTAGAGTCAGAGTTGGTCCAGTAATTCTGGAACCATTTAGAGCTTTCTCCTTCAACTGAACTATTGTCCATTCTGAGTTCCAAGCCTCCATAATCCTGCAATACATGTAACACTGAAAGTGTTTCCATATCAACACAATGCAATCTTACTTAGTCAAGTTTATGGAAAGATTATGTTTATCTATTAATTATTATAGAAGTTCACAATGCATGGTAACTTAGATATAAATTTTGGGTTCTAGAGAGTTGCCTCAGTGGTTTTAAGACATGTACCACTCTTGCAAAGGATTTGAGTTTTTGTTTTGTTTTGTTTTGTTTTGTTTTGCTTTTCCCAGCACCCAAGTAAGTCAGTTCAAAAATACCTATGATTAGAGCTCCAAAAACCTGAGACCTTTTCCTTGTCCATGTAAGGACCTGCACACATGTGGCAGTCACCTATATAGAGACAGGCACAAGTAATTAAAATTTTTAAAACAATCTAAAACTGAATTTTTATATTCTAAGAATTGGTGTAATCCATCAAATTTTGTATAATTTTAATACAACACACATTTCTTCTATAATAATAATATTCATGGGGAGGCTGGAGAGATCGCTCAGTGGTTAAGAGCACCAACTGCTCTTACAGAGGATCCAGGTTCAATTCCCAGTACCCACATGGTGGCTAGGAACTGTCTTTAAACTGAGAATGATGGCACATGCCTTTAATCCTAGCACTTGGGAGGCAGAGGCAGGCTGATCTTTGTGAGTTCAAGGTCAGCCTGGTCTACAGAGTGAGTTCCAGGCTAGCTGAGGATATAGGGAGACCCTGTCTCAAAAAGAAAAATAATAATAATATTGACATTTAATCTTGCATTAAGCTTATTCTTGTTTAGAACAAATGACTAGAAAATGGTAACTTTTATGTACACAGGACAGTTTTTCTAGGCTTTCTTATAAAATATAAAAGACTAACTGGGAGAATGCTGAATTTAAATGAACAAGACCATTTATATCAAAGATAGAGACATTTTAAAAATGCATCAAATGAAATAATCATTTGCCTGGTTCGTTATTTGCATTCTATTGCCATCTGGTGGTGAAATCAGGGCTTGAATCAAAAGCTTTATCTTGTCAGGGACTGTATTACTACTGGATGCAAAGAATTGCTGCAAGTTAAAATAACATAGCATATGATGTTATTTTATGCCCTGGTTCTTAAAACTCGTATGTTAATAGTAAAAGGAGAAGGCTGAAGAGTTGGCTCAGTTCTTAAGAGTGTTTGCTGCTGTTTCAGAATACCAGGGTTCTGCTCCTAGTACACAGACAGCAGCTAACAATGCTCAGTACTTTCAGTTCCATGGGAATCCCACACTGTCTTCTTGTATCCAAAGCATTGCAAGGTTTGGCAAGGAGAGTGATCAAGAAACCCTTCTTTGACTTCAGAATGGCTCCAAAATACAAGATTAGTGAAGATGATAAGAGGTTCCTTAGGAATGTCAATGCAAAAACACAACTCTCACCACAAAGGGTGTAAGAGATAGTTTATTCTGGAGCCAACTATGAGTGACCATGTCCTGGAACATAGATTCAGGTTTCTCCATAATCCATGTTCCAAAGCTATAGCCTTTTCATTAAGTATTTTTTTTAATTTTTAAAATTTCTTTTAAATTTACTTTTGTATGTGTATGAAAGTACTGTCTACATGTAGGTTTGTGCACCGGTGTCACGCAATGCCTCGGAGGTCAGAAGAGGGTCTCGGATTCCCTTGGAACTGGAGTTCTCCTGGAATTGGAGTTACAGATGGTTCTTAGCTGCCATGTGGGTGCTGGGGATCCAACTGCAAGAGCAGTTGATGCTCTTAACTGCTAGGCTATCTCTCCAGCCCCTCATTAAGTTTTATAATAACAGAACAAAGAAGGGTTATAAATCAGGACAGCTTTCAAATACATTGGGAGAAACACTAAGAAGGCAGATAAAGCAAAAAGGGAATCTCAGCTATAGGCCTCAGATGCTATCTGATGGCATTTGTAGCCTTTTGATTGGAGGTAACTGTTTCTTTCGTTAGGTTAATCCATCCTACAGTCACAAGATGTTAATTCTGAAACAGAGGCCAGCAAGGTGTGGTTATTTATGGGGCTAAAGGAATCCCCAGATAATTGGTGAATAGGCTCTGGATCTGCAATATTCTAAAATCCCCAGAGTCACTGAAGTGTTAATAGTTGGTTAGCCTTGCAAGAAAGTTCACCTCAAGATACAAGACTTTTTCTGAAAATTTTCACAAGTAAAAAGGGAACATTTGTCTCAACATGTAATGAAAAAGAACATTATCAGGTACAGAGTTTCCTAAGATGCATTTTAAGAACTTTTCTTTTTTAAGAAAAGAAAATTTTATTTATAGAATATTATATATTTATACACATATAATTATAATATATTATATATTATATATATTTATAGAAAAGAATATTTTATTTATAGAATTATGAAGATAAACTCATGACAAGTTAGCCTTTCACTTTAAAATGTGAGTGTATGATAATTCTTAAGACAGAAAAGGGAACATTTCTTTGTGAGTGAAAGTCAAATAGCAAAAGTAATCTGACAATGCATTATAACACAAGCATTTATATCATGTGACTTGTTAATTTCTTGCTTTGTCTAATTTACAAACTTTGATATGTTTGGATAAAGAGGGCAAAATGAAGTGCCATCCATGAAACCTGGAATGAATGCCGCACAGATAACAAAGAACTTTTGGATGTAAGAGGAGATGTTAGGGAAATTAGCTCATGTGATTATGACAGCCATGGTGAACCATTTCAATGCCATCTGTAAGCAAAAGATAAGTAATGGATGTATCACCTCAGGACATGCAACTTTAAAGTCGGGTTGGTAGGTTGTCCTGCTATTTCTGCTTTTCTGTTGTTTAAAAGTCAAGTTGCTTTAATCCAGTTTGTTATTACAATAACTGTACCATCTTTGCAGCCTATGGAGTGTATAAGTCCTTTATTTTTTTAATCGTCAGAATTTTCTGTTTTAATTTGTAATGTATATTTTTTATTGAATTTTCTGTGTTTCATAAAAAAGTCTTAATCACCTTTATACCCCTTCTCTTGGGGGGACTTCATCCCCCCAAGAACATTCCAGGAGGTTTGATGCATTCTGTTATATATGTCAAGGTCTCAGGTTAATCCATTAGACTCTCAAAATAATGCAGGCTATTGCCACAGCCCTTAATTTCCTCCTAGAACTTGAAGGTAAAACTTATTGCAGGAGAAAGGATATATTTTAGACACAGGACTTGGAGCAACGGAGCTGGAACTGACCTGGAAACCTCCTCCCTGAGGGTAGCTCTTATAATTTTGGAGGGCACTGTGCAAAGTGCTAAGGGAGAACATCAGTCTGCTTTAAACCCTAATGACCACAACAATGAGTACCACAGCAAACTATATTGGGCCAGTGTCCTGGATAAGTTTAGAGTCAACTTGATACACTTGGGTTGAGGGACCTTCAATTGGGGAATTTCCTCCATTGGACTGGTCTGTGGCCACGCCTGTGGAATATTATCTTGATTGTTCAGCAATGTAGGAGGGTCCAGCCCATGGTAGGGGGTGCCACCCTGGGCAAGTTGTTGTATATTGTATAAGAAAACAGGCTGAGCATGAACCAGGGGAGCAAGGGAGTAAGAAGCATTCCTCCATGGGCTGAGCTTCAGCTCCTGTGTCCAGGTTCCTATCCTGAGTTTCTACCTTAGGCTCCCTGAATGATGAACTGTGACCTGGAGATGTGAGCTGAATAAACCCTTTCGTTCCCAAGTTAGTATCCATTGGAGTGTTTTGCCCCAGCAATTGAAGAGAAACTAGACCAACCAGTATTGATATTTTTATGTTGGGGGTAATCAACATCTACCTAATTAGATTTACACCCACTCAGTGTGAGGGAACTCATGTGTGGTACTGTAACATAGCCAAGTTCACATGGCTGGTGAACGTTACCGTAAAAAACTGTTTGTTTGTTTATTATTTATTTATTTATGCATGTGCGTATGTGTGTGTAACTACAAGAAAACCCTCTGTCTTCATTAGTAAGGCACATTAATAAGAACAATATGAGATAAATATTGCATTTTTTCTCATATGCAGAATATAGATTTTTAAATGACATCAATGTCAAAGGGGACTGTTTTGGAAAAGATGACTAATGTGATAATGTAAAAGTGGAACTCCATATTTTGTACACAGAATAGATGGTGAAAAAAATATAGAGGAATAAGACTAATGCTTCTGAGACTGTGACTAATAGGCAGGATATAAATCATTGGGTGTCAGAGTTTACTAATCGTCTGATAGTCCTTTAGTCACATGTGGCTGCAATCCACATGATCTTCTTCCCTCCTTGAACCAGCCCTGGCAATTCTACAGGACTGAGAGCTTCAAGGCTGTCTCCTGCCTGCAGGTCAACAGTCTCTATCCTTAGCTCTGGCAAGGAAGCGGGAGGGGACCATGGGAAGTTACCTGATGAAAAAGAAAGACAGACACGGACTAAGAGAAAACCCAGGATATAAAACTATCTCTTTATTCATGCCAGCACTGTGGTTATATACCAAACGTACTGTGCTCTGGGCAAGAAAGTGGGGGGCAGGTGAAAGGGAAGGGCAAGTCATCTTGGCTCCTACTGAGGAGCCTGTTTGTGCAACCAGTAAACTAGAGGTGCGACATTCTGCTCAATACCTTAAGGGAAGGGGTCATCCGGTTCTGGAACTTTGCAGAGATAGGGGAGGCAAGAAAAACACTGTAATATCCTGGACCTTCTGGAGCTACAGATAACTAACTCACAGAGATATCAGATAACTCTTGGAGGTTTTGCGGGGCAGGTCGTACAAGTTCTTACCTCAAGCCAGGCAAAGTCTCATTCCTACAATTGGGCAGTTTCTATCTGTAATATGCTAAGAAGAAAAGTAGAAGAAAAAAATTTACAGAACAAGAAGCTAAGCAGATTATTCTGTTACCATTTCATAAAGGAATAAATAACAAAAACTTTAGTTTAGGAACTAAATTAAAATTAACTAAGTTAATATCTGGATAGAAATTTGCTATTTAGTCTACAATGATGTTGATATAATTATTCATTGATTTAAAATATACAATAGTAATGAAATGCAGCATGACTAAGCCACACTATAGTTTTACCTCAATAAGAAATCATACTGACTCTTAGCACTAAGTTTTAATAGCCAAGAGTGAACTTGAACTTTGAGAGGTTGCTTCTTTAGATCTTTCCTAGAACTGTGATCTAGAGCTGGGTTTCACTCATACTTTTATTCTACCCATATTGTGTTCATTAAGTGGAGAACTGCAAGCTTGGACTCCCCCTTATCTTGTCAGAATATCTTGCTTTTTGATCCCTAGTCCTAAAAAAGAACTCATATACACAATGCCCAATAATTCTCAATTATTCTCACAGTCTTCAATAAGTATATATGCATGTGAACATGGTGCTTCCAGAGCCTTGACGTGCTAATTTAAGCAAACCCACATTCATTCCCTATCATGGGTGGAATGCATGATGGGGTCCAGAGGGTTCAACATGGGACACTCAGGTCACAAGAGCAGATGATATTCTTTGCATTATAAAGTAGGTTTTAGTGAAGATTGAATAAATGTTACTAATTCACAAGTCATTCCTACATTGAAAAATCTAGATTCTAATTACTTCCTTTTATATTTGCACAGGGATTTTTTTTTCACCTTTGTCAAAAAAATATGCAAGTGGCTATTCTGTGATTTGAAAGTTACTATGCAGTTTAAGTATTATTCCTTAATACTATTAAGTAGAGAAAATGCATCTCAGTCTATTATTTTCAAGGCACATTTATGGAATTTACTAAAATGTATGGTTGAAAGATGTTAAGCACATTAATGGAAGAGGAAATGATTATCAGTGTTATGCATCTGGGAACCCTGTGACCTATGCCCTGGCAAGGCCAGCCCACTGGTATAATAGTGGAACAAATGTTATGGGAATAAGCAACCACTTTTTTTATTAGATTTAAGGCGTGCTCCACTAATTCAAACCCATATTGGCAGTATTACTAGACCAAGAACTGGGGCTACATAGGTCATAGGCCTTACCAGTGTGCCTACTTCTGTTTTTCTCCCCTTTCTTTATGAGTTATTGTTATGCCCATAGATTAGTGAATTTCTCATCCTTCACCAGAGAAGTCTCTTTTAGCATTAGATGGTGATTAACACAGAAACCCATGACTGGTTGATGTGCAGAAAATGAGAAATTGGAATTCTCAAGCCTAAAAGTAGCACTCTCTCTCCTTCCAAGGCTAAAGGATCATCATAGAAAAGCCAGAGGTGATAGATGACTCCAAGTAAACAGTGTTTCTAAATACAACAGGGCAGATGAACATGTAAACTCACAGCAGTAGTGCTTGCTTGTAGTAGACCTGCTCAAGCACAAGCAAGACAAAAATACCTTCATTAGAACTTTCATTTACATTTTTCAATAGTAATGACAAATATGTTTCAGTGTATTGTATTTTTAATTCAGTATGTATTTGCTCATGTCATATTGTTCTGTGCTGTGGATGCTCTTCTGATAGAAGAACTGACCTTGAACTTTAAATGTCTGTGTAGGATTACAAAATTGACTCATTGTTTTTCTGAGGGAAAGGTTAGCAACTGCTCCAAAGCAGCCAGCTTACCTTGAATAGGTAAGGGGAGAGACTAAGGACAGAGAAGCAGAGAATACCAGGGGCATGTCTCTTCTCCATCTTGTGCAGAGGCCCCAGGGGTCCCTACTGGACCTGGAAATGAACACTAGGGAGGGAGATCATCAACAATCCTGGAAGTGACCCCCTCACACATTCACTCTGTATGCAAGCCTAAGTAAACACCCTAGAATATTCCAAACAGTAGTTTTGGAAAGTCTTTCTTTGTTTTGTGTTTGGAAGCACATTGAGTGGGAGCAAGGGTACATTTCTCTCTGAGTGGAATTTTGGCAACATTTTCATGTTTTGTGTTACATTCTAGTATTCACATATATCAAAATGGAGAAAATGGAAATGAAAAACATTGTATATTGTTATTTTTGACATATATTTTTTCTCTCTGTAAGTAGTTATATAATCATGTTATTTTATCGTGTGGTTCACATAAAATAATCAAAACTTCTGAGATGATGAACTGAAAATATACATTCAATTTGAAAGCCAAAAAAAAAAATTGAATGACACATAATAGTGATTGTGGAATATGAACACTAGATGGTGCACCTGATCTAGATATCTGCAATTGAAAAATCCCGAGGTCTTCATTTTTTTCAGTATAGTCATTTTATTGTTTTGAGTCAACTTTTATTTTCAAGAGGATTTTTTAATTCATCTCATGTTACAAACTTTAAAAACACACAGGAGATTTACAATAACTCCTAAATAATGAAGAAACATCTAGATCAGAAGCTTTTTATATATTCTATATATGTTCACATTAAAAATCAGCCAACGTAGTCTCCAGATCAGTATGGTTACACTCTTAATTCACAACAAACACTGATAATTTTTATGAAATGAAATCTACCAGTAGATGTAAGAAGAAGAAAAGGTTCAACTACCTTATCAGTTGTCTTCTATTTACAAAACTAGATTAATGAAAATAACTCTTCTTAATAACAAACGGTAGATGTAAATGAGAGTTAGTTATGATTCACTGATAGTTTTTATTCTCCTCAAATTTGAATAGAACTTCAGCTTTGTACGTGAAACAGTGAGATTTAAAAACAATATTGTTTTCAGAAGAAAGATTTTGGCTGTCTTTTGGGTTGTGAACATGGAAGCGGCAAAATTTCAGTCAAACAAATTGTTTGCCATCTGTAACATTGGCAAAGTACTGGAACTGTAAAATATTTTAATAGAAAAGTAGCCGGGCGTGGTGGCGCAAGCCTTTAATCCTAGCACTTGGGAGGCAGAGGCAGGCGGATCTTTGTGAGTTCAAAGCCAGCCTGGTTTACAGAGTGAGTTCCAGGACAGCTGGGGCTACAGAGAGACCCTGTCTCAAAAAGACCAAAAAAAAAAAAAAAAAAAAAAAAAAAAAAAAGAAAAGTAGTAGATAAGTCATTTATACTAACAAGGGCTCCATTCTCAGAAACTTTAGTGTTTCTTTGCTCTGAGATAACACAGATAAAAAATGCATCATGTTTTCCTTTTAGTTATCACAAAATAGTGTCTTTTAAATAAATGAAACAATTTGATAAACTCAAATTATTAGTTGGTCACACCCACTTAAATATTTGACAAGATTCACAGAGTGTATTTTATTATTTAGAAAACATTGAATTTGGAGGATTGGAGAGATGGCTCAGTCTTTGAAAACAATGGCTGCTCTCTCAGAGGACCTAGGTTTAGTTGTATTCCCAGCACCATCATAACAGCTAAAAACCATCAGTAACTCCATTTCTAGGGGATCCAATGCCTTCTCATGGCCTCCATGGGCATTGCATGACATGAGGTACACTTACATACATGCAGTCAAAATATACATACATATAAAAATAAAAATGAAAAAGTCAAAATCTAAGGGCAAAGGACTGAATTTAAGAAGCAACAGTTGGTATAATGGAGAGAATGCAGCCATGTCTTTATAAAGTTCAATTTCCAACTTTTTGTGTAACACGTAGCCAATCTACAGTTGATTCTATATAATCAGATGTCATCATAGTGATTCATTCACTAGCCAGTTTCAGTCCTTAAAAAAACATTAATCAGGCAAAGAACATGGTAAGACCAGGGGAGGGAGTCATTCATGACCAAAGGAAGAGGTGATTCCCCACTACAGAATCTCACTTTTCTCTTCATTATGGCACAAACTATGTTTGGAATAACCTTGCTTATTCACATACTAAGTTTTGACAAGAAGCTCAGAAGTATAGGAGTAAGTATAATTCAACTGAAATAAGTTCAGTTCGCAAACTGCTCAGTGATAGTCTTCCCATTGTGCAAAGCTGACTTGATGGCTACACATCCTGTATACAACATCATGCCACTGTGGGTCTGATAAAGTAAGGATACAATATTGGTCAGGATATAAGCATTGTAAGGTCAAAATTAATATTCATATAATTGTCTGTTTGTTTGATACTGGGTTTCACACCCTAGTCCTGGCTGGATTAGAATTTTCTACCTAGCACAGGTGGGGCTCCAATTCATAATGAACCTCCTGTCTCAGTCTCCTGAATGCTGAATTATAAGCATTAGCCTCTGTACTTGGTTCCTTTTTTTTCACATAAATTTATTTTTGTTTTTTAACAAATCTAGACCCGTGTTCCTGCCCATTCCCCCACCCCGCCAGAGCTCATGAATTCTGCCAAACATGCTTTTCATCTCTTTCTCAGTCTTTCTCAATATCCTCCATGAGGAAGTTGACTGTTTTGAGCGGAAGTTCACTGTTTCAGTCAGTTGTACTTGGTTTCACAAACTATTATATTGGTGTTCTCTGTATTTTCTCATGGTACCTCTTATTAAAAAAGTTTAACCTAAATTAATTTACTTATCAGAAAACAGTAATGAACTATCTGGCTGGTGGCTGGTAACTAAGCTATATTTATGTTTTCTTTTTTTTTTCTTTTTTATTTATTGATGCTTTGTGTATTTCATACATCATTTTCCAATTCAGTTCAGGCATATATCCCCTTCCCTTCCCCCCACTCCACCCCTACCCATCCCAGATCATGCATTCTGCCATAACTTTTCTGCATCTTTCTGTGTTTTTTTGTTTTGTTTTCACTTTTTTTAACAATAAGTGATAATTTGTGAGTACAAGCATCCTTCATGTAAAACCAATTTGCGAGCAGTTGTGCCCAAACCCACACAGCTCATGGGTCCCACCATCCAGCAGGGGGGGCTTGTATGTTCAATCAAGTTGATCAAATGAGTGTCCAGTCTATATTTGTTGTAGTTTCACCATTCACCCCAATCGCAGCCCTTACTTTCTACTGTGCCACCTCTTCCGCAGATTGTTCCCTAGGCTTAGAAAAGGGGCACAGGTGGATGAGAAGCAAAACAATCTACTTTTTCTGGAGCTGTTGTCTTGGTCTCTGGACAAGCTGGCAGCCCATGAAAGAAAACAGCCAGAATTGGCTATATTTATGTTTTAACTAATGTTTTTATCTGTAAGCACAGGTATATTATTTTTGAAACAAATAGAATATCATGGAAGTCTATGGAAAAGGAAGTCTATGTCTTGGAACAACAACAACAACAACCAAAATGGTCTATAAGGTAAAAATAGGGACTTGCATGTGTAAGAAGTCCATGACACATTAATCATTGAGAAACTCTCCAAAAGATATTTTTTTGGGGTCTGTCTGGAGGGCTTAGACATGAGGCACATGCCCAGAAAATGTACCTTTACACTTCTCATCACATTCATGATTTCTCATAGCTAGTAGATGAAAAAAAAATGATTTGGGAGGTTGTAAAACAACTTTTAAAATACGTTCTTCAGTGTCCACTAGATATCACTTACTATTGAAGTGAGAAGAAAATAGATCTTGATTCTAGTACCTTTCTTCTAAATATAGGTGAAAATAGCCCCGTTATATCATAGAAAACCACAGCTTGTTCTTTCAATGTAGAGTTGAACTAGAAAGAAAAAAACTGCACCAGCAGGAAAAATGAATACAGACAGATCACACAGTACAGGAAAAAAAAAAAAAAAAAGCTGAAATCCTTCAGCAAATGGTGCTTCAGTCAGTGGAGAAGTCAGGACCTTGATGACAGTCTTAAAATATTAAGGAATGAAATAAGTAATGGGGACCAGCATTGATACAGGCTGCTGTTATTTTCTCACACTGTAACTTCTTTACTGGATGAAAATAATGTCTCGTCAGTTATGTGTATCCAAGAAAATGGTTTGCCCTTAACCTTTGGAAAAATTCATAATTCATGGTTTACCAATCTTCTAAGACAGTGTTGAATGGGTTGATTGTAAGATGTTCGTCATAGAATTCAACTTGCATCAGTCTTAAAACAAGTCGTATCCATTCATCTCTCAAATTTATTTTACTTACTTGAAGGTCTATCTTATTTACTAAGAGGTAAAATTCATCATAGTATTTGATATTTTGTCACTGGAATTGATAATATACAATGAAAAAATAACTATATGTGAGAAAATTGCTATTTAAATATTTACTAGGAAACATTTGTTAAAATAATAAATATAACTCATTCTCTTTATTTCATGACTGTTGACTAGTACTAATTAACCCTAGAAAAATATAGTCAGAAATTCTAACGATTTATAATATTAAATTGAATATTCAAAATCAGTTGAGTGTATTATTCAAGGTTAAGGATATTCAGTACAAAAAACTTCTTTTTTTTTTTTTTTTTTTTTTTTTTTGGTCTTTTTCAAGACAGGGTCTCCCTGTAGTCTCAGCTGTCCTGGAACTCAGGCTGTAGACCAGGCTGTAGATGTTAATTTTGTTAAGGACTTAAATCTGCCAACTACTTATATGGTACAATACCATACAATACAACACAATACAATAGCACCCAAACCATAATCCCACCCTTGAACTTGAACCTCATCATATGATGATTTAGAAGGGAATTCCTGGACAACTTTAATAATGATTGCATGTTTCCTACCCAAATATTGAGAAACCATCTGTAAATAGAAAGACCAAAGTAGAATACAAAAATTCTGGGAAATGTCCTAATGACTAGACATTTATTCTAACAACTCATTTAAATTTCTTTAGGTATGCTAAAATTGTGTGTGTGTGTGTGTGTGTGTGTGTGTGTGTGTGTTTGTGCGTGTGTGTTTATGTTTGTGTGCTTAATGTTTTGTGTAGAGGAGGTGGATTAAATTTAAAATATGCCAAATCCTTGTTCTTTAGCTTCAAAATGATCTCTTTCTCTCTCTCTCTCTCTCTCTCTCTCTCTCTCTCTCTCTCTCATTTCTTATGGTTTTCCACATTTTCCCATTTTCTTCTTGCTTAGTTCTAGATCAGTGTAAATACTGATATAGATATATTTTTATAATATGACAGCTTTCCTTAAACTTATCTGGTTCAATTTGGAATTAGTTAGGTCATAGAACTATTGTTTTTAATTTTAAAAAGAATTTCATACATGAGCATTATACTGACATCATTACCTCTGCTCTCTCTGCCCTCTAAACTTCCACTTTCTCCCCATCTCCCCAGTGTCTCAATACCCAGCCCTCTTCTATGGTTATTATTGTTACACAGCTACAAGTGTGTGTGTGTGTGTGTGTGTGTGTGTGCGTGTGTGTATATAAATATTCTACTGAGACCATTTAGTGGTGTTAATATGGACATGAGATAGCTCTGACCATTTAGAACTGGATAACCTATCACTGAGCTCCTCCATGCAGAGAATGGATTATTCTTCTTCAATAACCACAGATTTTCTGTAGCTCTTCATCTAAAGTTGCAACCTTATGAGATAACCCCCATCAACTAGACATAGCAGCCAGTGTGTTCAATATTCTAGTCTTGTGTGTGCAAATATATTGTTGAGATTTCAGGGATGCAGGCTCCCTGGCATGTCTGGAAGGCACTATCTATCACACTTATTTTAGACCTCTGACTCATAAAACTTTCCCACTCACCTGTCTGTGAAGTTCTTATGTTCTTTTTTTTTTATTTATTTCTGTATGTGTATGAATGTACTGTCTGCATGCAGGTCTGTGCACCCATGTCGTGCAATGCCGCACGGAGGTCAGAAGAGGGTCTCGGATTCCCCTGGAACTGGAGTTCTCCTGGAATTGGAGTTTCAGACGGTTCTCGGCCGCCATGTGGGTGCTGGGGATCGAACCCGGGTCCTCTGTAAGAGTGGTCGGCGCTCTTAACCGCTAGGCTATCTCTCCAGCCCAGTTCTTATGTTCTTTGAGCCTTAGCTATAGGGGTTACATTTTCAGTTTATCAATTGAGCCTAGGCATCCCATAGTCACTTTTAATCTGCATTTTGAATGATTGTGTCTCACTGTGAACCTATCCGTCTGTGGTAAAAAGAAACTTCTTTGATGATGGGGGTGAAAGCTTAACTACTTTTAAAGAAAATGTTGATGCCCTTTATTAATATAATTAAGTCTTCTTTTATTCGAATGTTAAAATTCATCCTGAAGAAATGGCTCCACTGTTAAGAGCACTGAACAACAAAATCAAGACAGGAATCCAAGATATCATATGTTGTGGATGTAGACATTGGTGGAGAATGCATATCCCATTCTGAATCCACAGTGTTTTACTAAGTATTTTGTTCTATTTTGTAAGAATAAAGATAATAAGATAGAAAACACATACTTGTGATTTGGGATGCTAGATACTGATGATCTCATAAAAATATCTGTGTGAGGAAAACTAAAACAAATTGATGTGAAAGTGATGCAGTGAAGAAATTCCCCTCTCATTGACAAAATTATTATTGATCATCAAACCAGAGTAGTAAGATTGTGAACTACACCTAGCTTTATTATTTTTTCTACATTCTTGTAAAGATATAATAAATCATCATAGTGACTGATATTGAATCATTAAATATTCATTTATATAATGTGTACTTCATTATGTGTACTTCACTTTATTTTTCTTTTTTTTTTTTTTTTGGTCTTTTTGTGACAGGGTCTCCCTGTAACCTCAGCTGTCCTGGAACTCAATCTGTTGACCAGGCTGGCCTCTACCTACCAAGTGCTAGGATTAAAGGCTTGCACCACCATGCCTGGTTTTTGTGTGTGTGTGTGTGTGTGTGTGTGTGTGTGTGTGTGTCCTTCATTTTGTAAAATAGTACTTAACAGAAAACCTTTTCTTCCTATTTTCCAGGGTAGTATGCATTTTTCAATACAACAATAAACGTGCTATCTTTTAAAAGAGTAAGGTCATAGTCAGTTCAATGACTTTTCAAAGATAAATTAGAAAACAATACTCTCTTTGCAATATATGTGCCACTCGGGCAGGGCAAGAATTCCACATTGGAAGCAGGTAAGGAAATGGCTGTTGACTTTCATTAACATTCTAGTTCTGCTTCAGTCAGATTTACTAACTGTGACTTATAGCATCTAAGTCCATCACTTTACAATCATTCTTGAGACTGTCAACTCTATGGGCATTGTTTAGCAGCCTTGAAACTCTGAGCTCTTTATAGTCTTATTACACAGAAGAACAAATTAAATGATCACATAAGATTTTATGTTCTCAGATAAAAATGCCTAGAATGAACTTTTATCAGAGATGTCTTTTTCTGATATTCTCAAATCAGAGAGTGCAGAAAATTAATAAGTAAAACAAATTATATTTGGAGATGATACTAACCTTTAGAAGTATATGATTTCAATTATAATCTTGAGAATTAAACATAAGGTTTAATTTTCATTTCTAATGTGCTGAGTCTCCACCATTGTCTCCCAGATTCTCTTTAGCCTACATCCTAACATATCTAAGAACAACTGACAAAAACATACTAAAATGCTAGACCTGGTGGCACACACCTTTAATCCTAGCACTCTGGAGGCAGAGGCAGGGGGGTTTCTGTAAGTTCAAGGCCAGCCAGCTGGGGCTGCAGGGAGAACCTGATCTCAAAAACACACACAAACACAAAAAATACCAAAACGGTTTCCTATTTCCTCAAAATTGTTATTTACCACTAATCTTAATATCCTACTTCAAAAGATTTTTAAGACAGTGATGGGGCAGAGTTACCCAGCCAACTGGACCCTCATCAGGCCCAGAGAGAGGAGGCAGCTCAGAACCTGGGGAATAGGACTTCTGAAGAACCTCCAGACCAGAAAGGGAAGAGCCAGCTGAACCTCCTAATATATAACCAAAAGGGAAAACTGGAAACCCCACACAGCCAGCACTCCATAAACTAAGGAGAAGACAATGAATATATCTGTAGAAAACAAGCAAATTAAGCTTTCAACCCAGCAAAGAAACAGTTGAGATTTGAACCAGAATACAAACAATAAAATAAACCCACATGCCAAAAACACAAAGAAAAATGAACATGGGAAAAGCACATAATAAATCTTCACCAGATGCTACTGGTCCTATAGAAGATCCCTACAATGAGATCTCACTGGAAGAATCCCAGGACATGGATCCTACAAGAACAATCATAGACATAACCAAAGAAATCAAAGAATATAAAGAACAAATCAGAGAACTAAAGTGAGATAATGAAGAACTCAGGAAGGAACTGGAGGGAAAGAATGAGAAAACGAGAAACTCCAGAAGGAACTAGAGGGAGAAAATGACAAACTCTGGAAAGAACTGGAGGGAAAGAATGACAAACACCAGAAGGAAATAGAAACACTGAAAATATCCCATGCTGAAATGAAAAGGGAAACAGACCAGAAAAACAAGGAGCTACAAGAAGATAATGTCAATCTCCAAAAGGAAGTGGAAATAACAAGAAAATAAGAAAACACAGGATTAAATGAAAAAGGAAATCAAACACTCATCCAATCAATGGGAAAGGATGGGAGAAAGACTCTCAACACAGATTGTACAAGGCAGAAAATAGAATACCATACCTGGAAGATAGCAAGGAAAAGCTAGAAAGCTCAAACAAAGATTCTGAAAATTAAAAAAAAAACAAAAACACAAGAGTGGAATGATTAGGAAATTTGGGACAATATGAAAAGACCAAACCTCTGCATCATAAGGATAGAGGAAGGAGAATACCACAACAACGGTATTGATCAGGTCTTCAACAGGATAATAGATGAAAATTTCCCTAAACTGAAAAGAGACAAACCCATAGAAATACAAGAAACATATAGAACTCCAAATATAAAAAATCAGAAAAGAAATTAACCACACCGTATCACAGTTAAAACACTAGATGCCCCAAACAAAGACAAGATACTGAAAGCCACAAGAGAAAAACAGCAAGTTACATATAAAGGAAAACCAATCAGAATTACAGCTGACTTCTCAGTGCAAACTATGAAAGCCAGAAGAATGTGGACTAATGTATTCCCAGTAATAAATGACTATAGATACCAACCCAGATTGGTATACCCAGAAAAAATGTCAATTATAGTTGAAGGAGAAAGAAAAAATCTTTCATGAAATAAACAAAATGAAAGAATACATGTGCAAAAATTCAACCCTTCAGAAAGTACTAGAAGCAATTCAAAGGATAGAGGAAAGGAGCACCTATCCCCAAGCAGCTAGAGAGAGAAATTAATACAAGTATAACTGTGAAAATACAAACCTAGACCAAGAATGCAAACAGAAAAAAGGGTTAAAGGAAAAAACACATATCTCTCAATAATAACCTAAATATTAATGGTCTAAACCCTGCAATTAAAAGACATAGACTAGTAAAATGGATTAGGAAACAGAATCCATCTATATGTTGTCTACAAGAAATCCATCTCACCCTCAAGGACAGGCACCAACTTAAACTGAAAGGATGGAAAAGATATTCCAAGTAAAGAGTACCAAAAAGCAAACAGGGGTTGCCATTCCAATATCAGACAAAATAGACCTCAAAGTAAAACTAATCAGAAAAGACAAAGAGGGCCATTAGGTCCTTATAAAAGGAACAATTAATCATGAAGATTTCAGAATTATAAATATTTATGCACCAAACTCCAGTGCACCAAACTTTATAAACACAATCCTGCAAAACCTTAAGGCACAGATTAATCCCAGTACGCTAATAGTGGGGGACTTCAATACCTCACTGAGCTCTTTGGATAGATCAACTGGACAAAGAATAAACAGAGAGACATCTGAACTGAACAGTACATTACTCTGAATGGACCTCACAGACATCTACTGAATATTCCATCCAAACACCAGAGAATATACTTTCTACTCAGCACTTCTTGGAACATTCTCCAAAATCAACCACATACTGGGACACAGAAAAAAATACAAAAAACCAAAAGGATTGAAATTATTTCATTCATTCTGTCAGACCACAGTGCAATAAAGCTCAATATCAACACCAGGATAAGCCCAAATATCTACAAGAACACTTGGAGACTAAACAACACAGTCCTGAGTAATGAATGGGTCAAGGAAGAAATAAAAAAAGAAATAAAAAGCATTCCTGGAACTAAATGAAAATGACAACACGACACAACAAAACCTATGGGACACCTTAAAAGCAGTCCTAAGAGGGAAGTTTATAGCTGTGGATGCTTACATTACATTAAAAAAAAAAAATAACAGAAAGAGCACAAACTAAGGATCTAACACTGCAGCTAAAAACACTTGAGAGGCAACAGCAAATGATTTCCAAACCCAACAGACATGAAGAAATAACAAAAATCAGAGCAGAAATCAATGAAATAGAAACAAATAAAACAATAAAAAAGCAATCAATGAATCCAAAAGTTGGATAAGCAAGATAGACAGAACTCTAGCCCAGTTAACCAAAAGATAAAAAGAGCAACTCCAAATCAATAGAATTTGTGATGAAAGGGAAACATCACAATGAACAACAGAAAGATCCAGACAATCATACAGGAATACTTCAAAAACCTATACTCTACTAAATTTGAAAACTTCAGAGAAATGGATAAATATCTGAAATCCTGGAATTCATCAGACTTAACCAAGATGATGTTGACAGCTTAAACTGACCAATAATATTTGAGGAAATTGAAGCTATAATAAAAAAAACCTCCCAACCAATAAAAGCCCAGGCCCAGATGGTTTCATGGCAGAATTCTACAGAACATTTTAAAAAGGACTTACAACCTTTACTACTCATACTGTTCAGAAGAATACAAATAGAGGGAAATCTCCCAAATTCCTTATTTGAAGCCAACATTACCCTAATACATAAACCAGGCAAATATACAACCAAAAAAGAAAACTACAAGCACATCTCATTAATGAACATATGCCAGAGTCCAGCTCCAGCAGGTTCAGTTCCTGAAGTGGGTGGTTGCAAAGGCGGTGAAGAAATTAATCAAATAAGACACAAGAATCTCTTTCTTTTCATGACCTGAGGAGCTATCTTCCCTGTTCCTGTGCAGAGGACTTCTCCAGTTTGCCACTCTGCCAATTTAAGGATTACAGAAAGCGTTTGCCTTCTCTGATCCTGTGCAGAGGGCCTTTCAGATTTGCTACTCTGCCGATGTCTTTTCTTCTCTACTCCTCAGGTCCCGATGTTTATTTTTATATACCCTAAAACTAATACAGGTTATGGGGCTGGAGAGATGGCTCGGTGGTTAAGAGCACGGACTGCTTTTGCAGAGGACCCGGGTTCGATTCCCAGCACCCACATGGTGGCTAAGAACTGTCTTTAACTCCAGTTCCAGGGGAATCTGATACCCTCTTCTGACCTCCATGGCATTGCAGGACACGGGTGCACAAACCTACATGCAGACAGTACACTCATACACATAAAGATAATAAATAAAAATTAAAAAAAAACTAATACAGGTTATGCAAGTCTAAGCTAACGATGAAAAAAAAAAAAACCCAACTTCCCTACAAATATTTTTCAGAAAATTCACACCCCAAATCCTTCTTAACATCAAACACAGCAAAACATTTGATAATGATACAGCCATTTACTTGAGACATCAAAGAAAATAAAAGAATAATACTACATCCGCTCGGCTAAGCAATTTAACAGTTTTGCAGTAAAGCAAAGTTAATAGTAACGTTTAACTCTGAGGATTCCATTCTTTATGCCTGGCAGTTACATAGGTGCCAGGCAGTGTAACAAATGAGCTTTAAAGCTTTAACAATAGAGAACTTTATTTTTCTTATTTTAGTTCCTTGTTCTCGTGACCTGTGTGTCATTTTGTGGCTGATATAGCTTTGATTCATAGCTTGTTTTTATTCTGGTCATTGTTTTCCTCAATTTCTGTTTTTTACACTTTCTGGTAAGGTGATTTTCTAAGCTTTGAGACAGATCACTAGAATCCACTGCCTCACTGGATTTAGTTTCACTTTGCCCTACAGTCCTCTTTTTAGTTTAAACCTGAACATGAAATCAAAATTCCTTTCTTTATTTGGGCAATCTGTGCATGACAGAGTTTCTGTAGAGTTCTTATTTACTACTGTATCACACTTTTACGTTGTGTACACAGCGCCATTATTTTTCACAAAGTACTCATTTCTAGAAAAGGCAAAAGTGTCAGTTCTACTCCTTGAGGTAGAAGCAGGTACCCTAACTTCTAGAAAGCCGAAAGTCAAGCAGGCCAGAAAAATAAGAATTATATGATAAAAAGAATTATTCAAAACCAAGGTCAGCTGGAGAGCAGACTTCAACCAGACGAGTCGGGTCACTGGAGCTTTGTCAAGGAGTGAACCTTTCACTAATGGCTCCACCAAACATAGATGCAAAAATAGTCAACAAAATAATTGTAAACCGCATCAAAAAAATCATCCATTATGACCAAGTTGGATTCATACTAGAGATGCAAGGATGGTTCAACATATGTAAATTAATCAATACCATAAAACACATAAATGTACTGAAAGACAAAAACCCCAGGATCATCTCAATTGATGCAGAAAGAAGCCTTTGACGAAATCCAGCATCCCTTCATGTTTAAGGTTCTAGAGACAATTGGAGACAATTGGACTGGAGGGAACATACCTCAACATAATCAAAGCCATATACAACAAACCCACAGCCTAATCCTAAATGGAGAGAAGTTAGAAGCATTCCTCTTAAAGGCAGGAACACAGGAAGGCTACCTCCTATCACCACTCCTCTTCAATAGAGTGCTTGAAATGCTTTCTAGGGCAACAAGTCAAAAAAGGAAATTAATGGAGTACTACTCAGAAAAGAGGAAGTCAAACTATCCCTTTTTGCAGATGATATGATAGTTTACCTAAGGGTTGCTAAAAACTCCACCAGAAACCTCCTAGAAACAATAAAGACTTTCAGTAAGTGGTGGGATACAAAATTAACCTAGAAAAATCGGTAGCATTTCTTTACACCAACAACAAGCAACTGAAGAAGGAGTACAAGAAGATCTTCCCACTCTTAATACCCTCAAAAACAACAACATACCTAGGAACCTGCGGACTCTTATTTATTATCCTCTGCACTTTTGGAACTTTGTAAAAGCTTCCATCTCTTAAAAAAACGAGTCTTCTGGCTGGAGAGATGGCTCAGTGGTTAAGAGCACTGACTGCTCTCGCAGAGCACCCGGGTTCGATTCCCCAGCACCCACATGGTGGCTAAGAACCATTTTTAACTCCAGTTCCCACCGGGGAATCCGACACCATCTTCTGATCTCCGGGGCATTGTATGACACAGGTGCATCAACCTACATGCAGACAGTACATTCATACACATAAGAAAACAAATTTAAAAAAATCCATTCTACCCAAATTAATATACAGATTCAATGCAATCCCAATGAAAATCCCCAAGACTTTCTTCACAGACTTGGATAAAAAAAATCCTAAAATTCATTTGGAAAAACAAAAGACCCCCGAATAACTAAGGCAATCCTGAGTGAAAAGCAATACAGGGAGGATCACTATACCAGACTTCAAACTATATTACAGGGCTAAAGTAATAAAAACAGCCTAGTACTGGCACAGACACAGACCTGTAGACCAATGGAACAAAATAGAAGAGCCAAACATGAGCTCATACAATTTCAGCCACCTCATATTTGACAAAGGGGCCAAGAAGACACAATGGACCAAAGACAGCATCTTCAGCAAATGGTGTTGGCAAAACTGAATCACCACTTATAGAAGAATAAAATTAAATCCTTACCTTTCACCCTATACAAAAATCAATTCTAAATGGATCAAAGACCTCAATGTGAAACACCCAACTCTGAAGGTGATAAAAGAAAACATTGTCAGCAACCTACAAAACATAGGGGTAGGAAAAGAATTTCTAAATCAGACAGCAGCTGTGCAAGAAATAAGGTCCACAATTGACAAGTGGGACCTCATTAAACTCAAAAGCTTCTGTACAGTGAAAGAACCGATCAGTGAAGTGAAGAGAAAGCCTACAGAGTGGGAGTAAACCTTCACTGATGATACATCTGACAGAGCATTAACTTCCAGAATATATAACTACTCATAAAGCAAGGAAGTAAGAAAATAAATGACCCCCTCAATAGATGGAGTAAAGAGCTGAACAGAGACTTCACAAGTGAGGAAGTAAAAAATGGCTGAGAAACATCTTAAAAAGTGTTTAACATTATTAATAATTAAGGAAATGCAAATTAAAACCATTTTAAGATATCATCTCACTCTAATAAGACTGGCTAGGATCAAGAAAACAAATGATACCAAATGCTAGAGAGGTTGTGGGGAAAGGGAAATACTAATCCACTGCTGGTGAGAATGTAAACTCATACAACCAGTATGGAAAGCAGTGTGGAGAACCCTTAAAACACTGAGAAGGAGCCTACCACTTGACCCAGTGATACCACTCCTGAGTATATACCCACAAGACTCATTCTACTGCAGAGATACATGCATAATCATGTTTATTGCAGCTCTCTTCACAATAGCAAAGAGTTGGAACCAACCCAAGTGCCCCTCAACCAATGAGCACATAGAGAAAATGTGGTACATCTACACAATGGAGTTCTATGCAGTGGTAAAGAAAGACAACATCATGAACTTTGCAGGTACATGGATGGAACTAGAAGATATTATGATAAATGAGGTAATGCAGTCCCAGAAAAAACAAAGGATGAATGGTGTCCCTCATTTGTGGATGCTAGCATCAAGTAAGGCAAAACGATAACATTAATGTTCTATTTCTCTTTATCTAAAAGAACTGTGTTCTTAGAATGTGAATCCTTTAATGGGGTCTAGACTTAACCTGCTACTTATTTTCAGACTTTATAATTTTGGTACAAGGGTGAAGGGTATACATATCTTAGAGCAATATAAAATTAAAAGGGAAAAATGTGAATTCTGAAATATGATTTGGAAAAAAACATATACTTTATTTTCAGATGACAAGATTCTAATACCTAAGTGACATACATAAATGCATATGTTGAAATAATATTGATTGGAGGGAACAACAAAAAAAGAACTGGGACAGGGAACTGACTGAAGCAGGAGAGATCTTTCCCCACAAAAATAATCTTCCACTTTGAAAAACTTTGAAAAGACTCAGAAGGGGAAACAGGACATTTATGGCAGACTGCATGAACTTGGGAGGGGCGGGGGGAAGGGAGGGGGAAACGAGTCTGGATTGAACTGAGAATTGATGTATGAAATGCACAAAACTTCAATAAAAGGTAAAAAATTAAGCAAATTGATGGAAGAAATAACAAAAATTAGAGCAGAAATCCATGAAATAGAAACAAAGAAAACAATACAAAAAAAAAAAAAAATCAATGAATCCAAGAGCTGGTTCTTTGAAAGGATAAACAAGACAGATAGACCTCTGGCCCACTTGATTAATAGAAGGAAAGAGCAACTCCAAATCAACCAAATTAATGATGAAAAGGGAAACATCACAACAGAAAGTCAAAAGATTCAGACAATACTACAGGAATATTTTAAAAACCTATACTCTACTAAATTTGAAAACCTAAGAGAAATGGATGAATACCTGACATTATGGAATCGACCAAGACTTAACCAGGAAGAGATAGACAGCTTAAATAGATCCATAATAAAGGAGGAAATTGAAACAGTTTTGATAAAAAAAAAATCCCCTCCCATCACCACAAACCAAAACAACCAAGCCAGGTCCCTGATTGATTCATGGCAGAATTCTATACGACATTTAAAGACTTTACAGAGATGACTACTCAAATTATTCAAGAGGATAGAAACATAAGGAAATCTCTCAAATTCTTTCTATGAAGCCAACATCACTCTAATACCAAAAACCAGGCTAAGATACAACTAGACCCATTTCACTAATGAACATAGACGCAAAAAATCTCAACAAAGTACTTGCAAAACACATACAGGCACCTATCAAAAAGATCATCCACCATGAGCAAGCTGGATTCATACCAGAGATGCAGGGATGGTTCCACATACATAAATCAATAAATGTTATAAAGTACATACATAAACAGATTGAAAGACAAAAACCACACAATCATTTCAATCAATGAAGAAAAAGCCTTCAACAAAATTCAGCATCCCTTCATGTTTAAAGTCCTGGAGGGAATTGGACTAAAGAGAAGATTCCTCAAAACAATTAGAGCCATATAAAACAAACACACAGCCAGCATTATCCAAAATGGAAAAACTAGAAGTTTTACTCTTAAAATCAGGAACCCAGCAAGGCTGCCCCCTATCCCCACTCCTTTTCAATATAGTGCTTGAAATGTTCATAGGAGCAATAAGACAAGAAAAGGAAATTAGAGGTGTACTAATTGGAAAAGAGGAAGTCAATCTATTCCTTTTTGCAGATGACATGATAGTTTACCTAAGGGATGGCAAAACTCCTAGAAACCATCAACAGGTTCAATAAAGTGGTGAGATACAAAATTAACTTAGAAAAATCTGTAGCCAAAAAAAAGGGGGGGCTGGAGAGATGGCTCAGTGGTTAAGAGCACTGACTGCGCTTGCAGAAGACCCAGGTTTGATTCCAAGCACCCACATGGTGGCTTTAACTCCAGTTCCAGGGGAATCCGATGCCCTCTTTTGACCTCTGTGACATTGCACAACCCAGGTGCACCAACCTACATGCTGACAGTACACTCATACACATAAAAAACAAAAAATAAATAAATAAATAAGAAAAATCAGTAGCCTTTCTTTGTGCCAATAACAAGTAACTGGAGAAGAATACAAGGAGACTTTCTGATTGAAAATAGCTTCCAAAAATATAAATTATCTAGGAATAAACTTGACCAAACACATTAAAAATCTCTACAGCTGGGCGTGATGGTGCACGACTTTAATCCTATCACTTGGGAGGCAGAGGCAGGCGGATCTTTGTTAGTTCAATGCCAGCCTGGTCTACAGAGTGAGTTCCAGGACAGCTGGGGCTACAGGGAGACCCTGTCTTGAAAAGACCAAAAAAAAAAAAAAAAAATCCCTACAATGAAAAATTTAAATACTTCAAGAAGGAGATTGAGGAAGATGCTAGAAGATGGAAGAACCTCCCATGCTCATGGATTGGAAGAATCAATATAGTAAAAGTGACCATCCTGTCCAAAGTGATAAACAGATTCAATGCAATACTTTTATTGATTTTAAAATAACGGCATATCTCAGAAAGCATTGTTTTGGTTACTATAAATATATTTTGAACTCAGAATTTTATAAGGATTCCCAAATCTTATATGATAATTGAGCTCAGGAGGTAAGATTGACCCTTTATATCTGACAAATTTTCCCACTATCAAGATGGAGTTGTAAAACAGGGAGCAATATCTAGTTGTAGTCATTCGTTTCATGCACTTTAATAGATATGACAAATGCAGCTGCAGTATGCACTTACAGTCCTCTTATAAACTCATAAAATTGTAATTTATAATGGTCACAATGTCAATTAAATGTTTATTATAAAAGAGTAAGTCCCCATTTCAATTAATGTGATAAATTTCAACTAGCATATGGAAGAGAATACAATTAATATAGGCAGCATAGTCTCAATATCTAGTTACCCATAGTATTACCATACAATTCCTGATCTAACTATTCTACCATATTATTAATTGCAAGTTCTGTAGGGTGAACACATTATCAACCATTTTGATTCAAATATGTAATTACTAAACCATTGTTATCCACAGTGGTTAAAATCCTCAGAAGAAATTGTAAGCCTCAGTGGTAAAAAAAACTTCCCTATGTAATTATCATAATAATGACAATTGAATAATTACTTTGTTTAGTGTTCCTCACAAATTTCAATATGATATATGTATATACATATACATATACACATATAATGTTATATATATATATATACATATATATATAATGTTCTTTATTTTTTGAATCATGCTTGACAGACAAGATATTACTTGGCTAAATGATTGAATAAAGGATCTGAGATAATATAGTACCCAAATATGTTCCCTTTAGAATAAGCTGTAAGCACCTCTCATGGCTTTACATGCATACATGTCACACCAAGTTTTATATAAGACAAAATGAGGAGTAGATTTATTAATTTTAAGATACTAGTTATTTTGAGAAGTTCAGCCTTATGTAATGACAATTTCCTGTGTTTTCTTCTGTGAAAGCCAAGACAAAAACTGTGGTCACCCTCTTTTGCAATTAACTGAAAAATGAATCATGTTAATACTTAGGGTGTTTACTAGTTAATTGAACATATTTTTCTTATTTTTAAAGAAGCATTACTTATTAGAAATAAAATATTGATTCTTTTATATTGGAATATAATGAATGTGTGTAGGAATGTAATTAATGCAAAGTTTATAAACTCATTAGAAAAGCTGCCTTCATGCTAAACTAATACTTACTCTATATTTCTCATTGAGAAAATAATTTTATTTTCTTTAAGCAGTGGTTACAAATAATTAGAATATTGTTTCTAAATTAGTAAATTAGTTTTGGAGTACATTACAATGCCATGTCTTATCCTTGTAATGTGACTGGAATATAGCTGTATTATAAAAAGAGAGATAGCTAATCTATCCAGTTAATTTTACTTATACACAAATATACATAAATAACTCATAAATTAAGAAAATTTAAAGAAAAATAAAACTATGAAATTTGAAGAAAATGGATGAAACTGAAAACAATTATTCTGAACAAGGGAACTCAGACCTAGAAAGACAAATGCTTCTTGTTTTCTCTCATATGTAATTGCTAACTTTGAATATAGAGTTACTGTTTATTTCAATGGGAAAACTCATAGTAGTCAGAAAGTTAATAAGGGACCATTGTTGTGGGAAAACTTAGTTAAGATGGGTAGCATTCTAAACTCTAAACCAATGAGACCTCCCTGGCCACACCCATGGGGTGGGATATAGTGATGAAAAGGTTTGGGATTTGGTTCTGAGAACTGAGTCATGCTGGGTATTTAACCAGACATCTTGAAACAATCTCTCTGCATTTGGACCTTAACATGCATCCACATGGTGTGCTTTCCTGCACGTGTTTTCCACATAGATTGTCCTGGGATTAAATGTGCCCCGCCACAAACCTCGGTGGGGTCCCCACAATTGGCGCCTGTAAGTGGGGCAGGAGGAATCTTGCCTTTTTCTTCTCTTTCTCCTCTTTCTCTTGATATCTGTCTATTGTGGGTGGAGCCATCTTTCCTGCTGGTTTCAATGATCTGAGAACATGTGGCTTTGTATTAGTGGAACAGAGCAGCCTGGCTCTGATTTGGCTCAGAGGGAGCACCCAATGCCTTCCAAGCATGTGCCTCCTGGCATGGTCACTCCTCCAGGCTATAAAAGCCAGTGACCTCAAGGCTGAATTTTATATCAAGGCTTAGCAACCATGCTTGGCCTTGAAACCATTTTTCATAATTCTACAGGTCTGAAAAACTTTCGGGTTTTAATTTCTTCCCCCCAAAGAAAGACTCCATCTCCTACTGTGAAGAACCTGAACCTATTCAGCTCCAACCTTAACTTGCTCATATGTAAATTTTCTCCCAGTAGCTCTCCTAGACCTGAGCCCACTTCTTTCTGATGCAAATTAAGGCTTTTCAGGGGAACCACCCTACCAAGAGCAGCCTCTTCCAGATAATTTCAAGCCTTGGCCACTTTATTTTTCTCTTAAACTTTGTATACAAAATCCGTTTTTGGATAAAAATGTATTGCTCTCCTATCTTCTTGTGTTTTTTTTCCTAAATCTAACTTTTCTTACCTATAACCTGCTGGCTATTTGTAGATCCAAAATTGGGATTCAGCTAGCAGTGATTCAAATCCATTTCAGCATGTTTAACTTAAAGTGTAATAGTTTTCCTTAACCCCCAGGTACCCTAGATATCTTTTGAGTAAATATATGTGCAGTTAAAATTAATTGGTTGATTTAATTTTATCATGCTCTTTTTAATTGTGTCTCACCTTAAAGATCTCTTCTCACAGAATTCTTGATCACATGTGGTTTAAACTCTGGCGCCATCAGCCCGCCTGCTGTGAATGCATACCAACTCCCAGACTGAACACGTGGTATCTAAATCATGCCCTGTAAATTTTGATTTTAGGTAAGATTCTTTTGATTTCAGCATTTTGAAAACAAAATAGATGGATTTCTAAGAGAATTTATAGGCCTTGGAGTTCTAACAAAACAAACTTGCTCTGATAATTTTTTTTTTTTAAGGACCATTGGTAAAAGTCTCTTTAAAAACATGAATTGATATTTTGGTTCAATTTAAATGAGAAATTTTTTGAACAAAACTGTTTTATGTTTCTTTAAGCCCATCTCCAAGCTGTGTGTATGTATAAGTGAATGCAAGTTACTGCTTTTAATTCATTATAATCCTACAGGTTTAAATCTAATTGGGAACTGACTGTAAACAAAGATAGATTCAACTCATAAAGAATATTTGTTTTATAGCCCTTAGTGTTAACAATTTTTAATTGGGTTTATAGTATTCATATTATTCAGTTTAATGATAAATTGTTGATTATTGTTAGTAATTGTTATTAATAGTTATTGTTCTTAAATATAATTATTAATAATAATTGATAAAAATCAGTCTAATGACAAATTGTTCAATGTTGTTGGTTATTGTTATTGACAATTATTCTTAATAATTATTAATGGTTGTCATACCTAATAATGGTTAATAATCATTATTGATAATTAATAATAATTAATAATGGTTATAATTATTGTGATTATTGTTGTGATTATGGATAATTATTATTCTTTCAAAGTCCTTAATAATAAGAGAGGATGGATCGGTCCAAGACTACAGATGACTTTGGCCTGACTACTTTTGGGCACCCTCCTCAATCTTTAGATTTGTAAATAGCACAGGGAGAGTTAGGCTTAGCAGAGGGACAGTTTAGGGGTAGTTAACCAGAAGGGACAGGATAGGGAAAGAATAGGAGTAGACTTCAGGGATAGTACATTGAAGGCAAATGGTTGGGAATGGGCCTAAGAGGTGGCATATGGATTTCAGCTGTTTTGTGTATTACTAGGACATTTATTCTAATTATGTAAAAATAACCCTATAACAAATTATAAAAATTTCATGTTTCTCATTAAACATCAAACAATATGGCTTTCCTCTCTTGCAGGTCAACCTAACAAAACTTTCTTATGTATGTATCTATGTGCATGCACACGTGTATATGGATGTGTGTACTTGTGTTCTAAGTATATTTTAATGTTAACATACATGATACCAGTAAAAATATTGCCTCTGAGTTGGAACGTAGCCCTTCCTTCTCAAGACTCGAATTTATATTAAACAGCCAACACATAATTCAATTTCAACAAAGGTTATAGGTTATCTATTAAAAGATTTAAAATACTAAAGTCCTAGGGCTATGCACTCAGGCAAAATATATTAATACAGGAGCTCTGACATCAGCAATGGATTGTTCTACCAGGTGGATGTTGGCCAGGGGATCCAAGGCCCCACAAAAGGTAAGGGCTCCTTGCCTCTAAGTTGGGATACCTACAGGAGGAGAGGCAATAAGACCCTGCTGCCGAAGACCTGACGTTAACATGGGAGGGATGTATTGAGACCACACATGCAAGTGTACAGATGGCCTCTGGAATGCCAGAGAGTGTTACCAAAGGCCACTAAACCAATAAAGCAAATATGGGTCTCCCTGAGTCAAGCAAGACTCCACCGTCAGCACCAGCTACACCTCACCTGCCTGGAAATACTGTGCAGCAGAGGCAGCCATGTGCCTGTATATCCCAAATCTAATTGGCTATTGGCTCTCCCCTTGGAGAAATAACCCATGGCTGATGCCCCAGTACATTCCTCACAGGGATGTTATAAGCCACTAGTAAGCGACACTGTCATATTAACAGGGGGAAAGCTTTGGTTCCATCATGGATAACATTTTTCCTTCCTTTTTTTCTCTTTTCATGTGTTTTGTTTATTTTTTTCGTCTTTTTGTTTTTTCTATCTTTTCGTCCCTTATTTATCAGTAACATGTGCATTATGCCTAAGACAGTTAAACCTACCATAACTATTAGTGCTGCTATTCATAATACCGTCTATACTAATTGCTTTGAGCTTCAGTTAGTGGATCAAAAGGTTATTCCCTGGACAAACTGCCGGAGCCCATTTAAGAGAACACGTCCAGAGACAGGAGTGCCAGTCAACGCCTCCAGAGAGGTGGACTTGTTTCACCCTCATCCACCTGTTGCCCCTTTTCTAAGCCTAGTGGAAAACAACCTGCGGAAGAGGGGCGGGCGTGGTTAGAATGCTTAAGGGCTGAGATTGGGGTGAATGGAAACTAACAACAATAGTTGGGACAACACTCATTTGACAATCAACTTGATTGAACACAACAACTGTCACCTTCCCCACGATGGTGGGGCTTAGGTTGTTTGGGCACAAACAGCCTGCAGATAGGTTTGCATGCGAAGGATGCTTGTCACTCAGGATTATCACCTCTAAGCTAAAAATGAAAAAAAAAACAATAACTAGAGAAAGTATCAGGACAGTTATGGCAGAATTGCATGACTATGGGAGGGGTGGGGGGTGGGGGGAGGGGAGGGAAAGGGAAAATAAGCCTTGAAGGAAGGGGTAAAAAACAGGGAGGGAAATGCACAAAGCATCATAAATTTCCTTCTTTCCCCCCCCCTTCTCCTCCCTTCCTTATCTTTCTTTTTTTTCTTTTTTTTCTCTTTTCTCTTTCTTTTTTTTGTTATATGTTTTTTCTATCTTTTATTCCACCTTCCCCACCTCTTATTCTATTTTTCCCAAAAAAAAAAAAAAAAAAAAGATTTAAAATAATAGATCTACACTGCCACCTACTGGTTATGTCCTTTCAACATCTAAAACAAAGATGCAACCAGGTTTTCATTGTATTAAAATGTTAATAAATTTTGGTGTATTTGGGAATAAAAAATAAAAAAATAAAATTTAGAAAATAAAAAAAATATGAATGCCCATTAACATCATTGCGGAATTCACGGCCAACATTTTTTTTTAATTATTGCATGCATACAGGCTAAGACAAGCTTGTATTTCGTTCAGATGGCCAGTGGGTAGCTGGTGTGAGGCCTGCATTTCATTTGGGTGGCCAGTTGGTTGGAAAAAGGCTCCCTTTTTGGACCACCAATCTGAGTAGCTGGTGGTGTGAAATTCCTGTCCTGGCTCTGGGCAGGTGGAAAGTCATGGCTAAGAATGCAAAATGTGTCTCGTTGTCCCAGACTAAGTACCTGAGGAAGTTACCTCTCTGGTCTGGTTACAGGAGTAACCAACTGAAATCTATGCAAAGGGGCCAGTTCCCCACAGTGTCCACAAAGTGGGCACTGTGTCCCCCTTCCCTTAGCAGGACTGTGCTGCACCTGCTCGTGACAAAGGAAGTTTCTTAGAAACTCACACACACACACACACAAATATCAAGATGGTAATGATGGTAACAACTTCTCCTGGGGCATATCTAGCCAGTGTTTAATTAACCAATGGGCATAAGAACTGTAAAAGAAAATTTTATTAAGAGCTAGATATTGGAAAATCTTTAAAGCAGGTTTTCATGCCAGGCCTGGAGAAGGCCAAGAGCTTGGAGGAAGATAGTTATTAAAATCCACTTTGTAAGGTTTGAAGTTTAAAATGGTATATTCAAAAAAAATCATATATTTATATATAGAGGTATTTTAGTAGAGATTTATGCAGAAATACAAAATAAACCTTATAAGTTAATGTACTTGATTTCTCTGAAGTCATAGTCTAGTCATATAGTTTTAAAGAACAAAGTGTATATTGGGTAAAATTTGTTTGTCAGGTATTCAACTCTGCCCAAGCTTTGTCTACATATTATAGGGTATTAGTAGACTTAGTAAAAGACTTAGTAAAAATGTTTAGATTAGTTAAATTTGGTTGGTTTTGGTGAAAATGGTAATACATTTTAACTAATTGGGAATACAAAATATTAATAGTTTTATTTATAATTTGTATTGAATTCCAACAATAACTTTGAGGTTAAGGTACATAAATGGTTCATATATTTTTTTGTGTTATACGGTATCACGTTGTAACACTTTCTTTTACTTGTAGAGTAATTTAAAGAAATTAAGTTTAAGTTTACTTCCCAAATAAATAGCATATAGTCAATGATAAACAGGTTGGGTAAATTTAATGAAAACTTATGCCTGGTTCCTGTCTATAGGTATTTGTAATACAACTTAGGCATCTATAGGTCAAAACATAAAAATTTAAAAAACAAAAAGAGGGAGGTGGTATAATATTCCTTCTGGGATACAAATGGAAAACTGTGTTCCAAACCTTTTGATAAATTTTCAATTTTGAGGTCTTGAAACTAACAATGGGAGGAGATTCGTATGTTCCCACAGGTAAAAACACCAATCTAAATGCCTGAAAACGTACAACTTTTGGCTGTGCAGGATGGACTGGGAAATGCCAGCAGAGAGGCTGACCCATCTGAACATTAAAGAAAGAGGAACCTCAGACTGCCTGAGTCACAGACACTGAGCATCTCTCTGAATTCTATTTGGGATAACTGTTTAGAATGTGCCCTAATGAAGTTTACCTTCCAGATGCTAAGAAACCTTCCTACCTCTCCCCTTTATAGGAAAAAGAAAAACATGATAGTAATGAAGTCATTCCCTAATTGTAAATTAGAGCCAACTCTTATAGTGGTACTTTCATATAAAACAGGTATAACTACCTTCTTTAATTGACTGATAGACATAGGAACTGTGAAAGGATAATTATCTACAGCCAAAAATAATAGGCTTTATAAGCTGTGTAAGTAAGCAAAATATATTAATACAGGTGAGCTCTATATCAGCAATGGATTATTCTGCCTAGGAGATGTTGGCTAGGGGATTTATGCCTCTCAAATTATAAAGGCCTTTTGCCTATAAGTGAGATATCTGCAAGGAGAAAGGCAGTGAGTCCCTGTTGTCGAAGACCTGGTGTAAGCATGGAAAAATGTTTTGAGACATCACTTGCTAATGTACAACTGGCCTCTAAAATGCCAGAGAACATTACCAAAGGCCACTAAACCAATAAAGCAAAATATTGGTCTCCTTGAGTCAAGCAAGACTCCTCCATCAGCATCAACTACACCTCCCCTTCTTGGAGATACTGTGCAACAGTGGCCGCCATGTGTCTATATATATCCCAAATCTAATTGGCTATTAGCTCTCTCCTTGGAGGAATAATTCGTGGCTGATGTCACAAGCTTATGAACTCTAGTGGTTAGGAGATGTTATAAGCCACAGTAAGAACTTGTCATCTTTTATAGATGTTATAAGCCACGGTTTGTGGATTAGCATACCATCCAAACATCTGTGTCTATGCTCACAGCTTAGCTTGCCATAATAATTAGGACTGTTTAAATGCCTGTGCATCTAATTGCTTGTGCTTTGTTAGTAGGATTATAAGGGTACCACTGGATAAGCTGTCAATCCATGAAGGGAAACAACCTGAACAGACTAGAGTCCAAAATGACATCTCCAGAGAAAATAGACTGTTTTGCTTCTCACCCACTTGTGCCCCTTTCCCAAAGCCTAGGAAACAAATTGCAGAAGAAGAGGTGTGGTAGAATGTAAGGGCTGCGGAGAGATTGGGGTGAATCGTGAGACTACAGCAATATAGACTGGACTCTTATTTGATCAACATGCTTGAGCATACAAGCTTCTCCAATTGGGCTATAGGAACCCCGGATTGTTTCAAAATTTGGACATAGGGCTGGAGAAATGGCCTAGCGGTTAAGAGCGCTGACCGTTCTTACAGAGGACCTGGGTTCGATACCCTGCACCCACATGGTGGCCGAGAACCATCTGAAAGTCCAATTCCAGGAGAACTCCAGTTCCAGGGGAATCTGAGACCCTCTTCTGACCTCTGCGTCATTGCACAACACGGGTGCACAAACTTGCATGCAGACAGTACATTCATACACATACAGAAATAAATAAAATTAATAAAAAATTTTAAAAAACAAAAATAAAAAACAAAATTTGGACATAGATACTAATTTGTTTTACATGAATGTTACTTACATTCATTGCTTATGCTTAGCAATTGGCTCACTTCACGGTTGGATTTTTTGGATATTAATTGGCCTTAGTGTGAAAATAAAGTTTCAGGTCTGACCTGCCCCCCTCTGCCTAGCACTCAAAACAGGCTTGAGCAGCTGGCTATTCAAAACTCAGATTCCTTTGTCTTGCTAGCCTCACCAGTGGGCTCCCCTGCCTCTCAGAAAAATTAAAAAAAAAATTAAAAGGGTGAGATGTGGGAAAACTTAGTTAGATGGGTAGCATTCTAAACTCTAAACCAATGGGACCCACCTGGCCAAACCCATGGGGTGGGATATAGTCACAAAACGGTTTAGGATTTGGCTCTGAGAATTGAGTCATGCTGGATATTTAACCAGACATCTTAAAATAAACTCTCTCTCTGTATTTGGACCTTAACATGCGGCCACATGGTGTGCTTTCCTGCACCTGTTTTCCATGTGGATCCTGGGATTAAATGGGCCCCACCACAAATCTCGGTGGCCGACCCACACATTGGTATGTGAACATGCTTTCCAGGGAGGGTAAATATAATGCAAACTGATAAAGGGAGAAGAGAAATAATGGGGTATGAAGGTAGGGCGGGTGGGGGGTGGTAAAGAAGGAATATGGAGAGTAATGATAACACTGAAAACCAAAATTGATAAGAAAATCTACTGCAGAAAATTCCTAATATATTTACACTTTCATACCTACAAAAATTTAAATGGAGGTAACCAATAATAGGGTCCACTCCATTCCTAGGCATTTACTTGTTGGTTCATGATATCCTTTAGACCACAAACTATTAAAGGCTAAAGACATTGAGCTCAGTTACATTCCAGAAATTGATAATGAGAATCCATTGTTGAAGATACCACATACTTGACTCATAGAACATGGCGAAATCTGCTAGTAGTAACCTGTAACTTCATCCAATAGCTAGCTGCCACAATGCTGGAAGGTGCTATTATGTCTTTGCGTACCATAGTTATAAACCTGGTGAATTATCACAATGACGGTTCAGGTAAGACCTGCTCACTGCTAGAATATTGGCATTAATGATCCAATCATGAATCATGGATGATCATATCACTTTCTGATTGGATTTAAGGTTCTAGTCCCAATATAGTGCTACCCATGTTTGCCATAATTATCAGAGCCAAGAACTTTTGACTAGACTGGTCATAGGCCTGAAGACAAATGTATTATTTGCTATCCTGACAAATAGACATTGCTTTAAACTGAATCATGATGACTCATCCTAATATCATTAGATAAGCATATCTTTCAGTCCCCATAGAGAAGCTTCTTTATGCAAGTGATTAGCATAGAGATGCACAACTTGTCAGTGTGCAGAGAATAATACCATGCTGGGCCAGCTATAAATGGGACATCAGTATTACATTTCATTCTCTTACAGCTCAGGGATCACATTAGATGATGGGAAAAATAATAATGCCAAACAGAATCCTCACTTTGGGTTGTTGGTCAGGGTAGTCTAAGAGACTCTCAAAATAATTCAGGCTGATGCCACATATCTTAATTGACTCTCAGAACTTGAAAGTAAGGACTTTTTGCTAAATACAGGATATATTTCAGACACAGGACTTACAGAAACTGCACTGGAGCTGACCTGGAATTCTTATCCTTGAAGATCAGTTCTAACAGTTTAAGAAGATACTATTAAAGATGCCGAAGGAGAAAAAAAAGCAATGACCCTACCTAGCTGTAAAACCTATGAACTAGAACAATGACGAGCCAATATATAATCTCTATTGGTGCAGTGGTGGCTTTATTTATTTATTTATTTATTTATTTATTTATTTATTGTCTTTTTGAGACAGGGTCTCCCTGTAGCCCTAGCTGTCCTGGAACTCACACTGTAGACCAAGCTGGCCTTGAACTTACAAAGATCCACCTGGCTCTGCCTACCAAATGCTAGGATTAAAGGCGTGCACCACCACGCCAGCTCAGTGGTGGCATTTTTATTTGGGGAGTAATCAACAGTTGTCTAACTGGACTTCCTCAATAGGAGAGAAATCATGCCTGGTACTGTAAACATACCCAGTATGCTTGACTGTAGAGGACACGGATCATGCAGAACATTTGTCACTTCCGTAGAGCAATATAATTTCTTACTATATTCTAAAGATATATTCTTATATTTACAGACAAGTGTACCTCTCACCACTTATCCAGGAAACTTTGAAAGAGACAGAGACATTGTAAAGTTTCAGAACTGTACAAATGCAAAGAATAAGTGACTGTGAGGAGTCCATCCCTAAGTGACACATCTACAATACAACCTCTCTACCTAAGGCTCAGGGAACATCATAGAAGATGGGCAGAAGTAAATTTAAGTGCCATAGGGACAAGACATCTGCTGCTAGTTAAAATATTCTAGACATGGCCGGGCGTGGTGGCGCACGCCTTTAATCCTAGCACTTGGGAGGCAGAGGCAGGCGGATCTTTGTGAGTTCAAGGCCAGCCTGGTCTACAGAGTGAGTTCCAGGACAGCTGGGACTACAGAGAGACCCTGTCTCGCAAAGACCGAAAAAAAAAAAAATTCTAGACATGATAGGGAAGCTGCCCCAATGAAATCTGCACAATATAATAGTCTAACAAGATCCACAGAATGAAAAACAAGCAGTTAAAATGGAGAAAATTCGGAGGGTCTTGCCTCAAGAGGAAGAGCTACAGGCAATCAATTAATGAGGAGGGAGGGACAACCAGTTTTCTTTGAGGTTTAAAATTTCTTCTGAGAGGTAATTTATACCCAATTGGGCAGCCTTAGAATCAGGCGCATATAATTACCACTAAATGTACTCAATGCCTTTTATATATACATACATATATGTGTGTTTATTAATGTATGTGTAAATATAATAATAATAATAATAATAATAATAATAATAATGTGAAACTGACAATAAACGAAGAAAATGTGAGGCGTTGGTGGGGACTGGGAGCCACAGACGGTACTCGCATTTGAATTTCTCAAAGATAAAAAAAATATAAAAATACAATGAGGAGCTATGGAGATGGATAAACGGTTAAGAGCACTTACTGCTCTTCCTTAAGATGGGCTTGGTTCTCAGCACCTTCGTGTTGGCTAACACTAGCTGTAACTTCGATTCCTGTTATGTGAAGTGCTGCCCTCTTCTGCTTCCTCAGGAGCCAGACATGCACATGGTGCACTTGCATACTCTTAGCCAAAACATCCATAAACATAAATAAAGATTAAATAAACTACAAAATATGACAATATAGAAGAGAGCTCACATTATGTCCCTTTTTGTAAGGTAACATGACCAACTGATAAAACAATGAAAAAATATTGGTATGAATTACTTAACATAGCAAAATGATTGAACATTTCTGGCAGGAAAAAAATCTAGAAAAGGAAGTGTCAAACAGTTTCAAATACCAAGTTCATCTTTGAGTTACAAAGAATTTTGTACTGTTATTATTATTTAATTGCAGGCTAACTTATAAAATGTACAATTTTATTTTATTAAAAGTCAACAGAATTGCAGTGTTCTATTGTACTCTAAACTGACTAAACTTAATTCTTATCTTTTTTTAAGGGACAGATATTTTTTCTGAATGATAGGCAGAACACTAGGCCTTCAAAAATGACATTCTTTTTATATTCATTATTATTTTTTTATTGATGCTTTGTGTATTTCATTCATCATTTTCCAATTCAGTTCAGGCATATATCCCCTTCCCTTCCCCCCATCCCACCCCTACCCGTCCCAGATCATGCATTCTGCCATAAGCTTTCTGCATCTTTCTCTGCTTTTTTGTTTTGTTTTGTTTTCATTTTTTTAACAATAAGTCATAATTTGTGAGTACAAGCATCCTTCATGTAAAACCAATTTGCAAGCAGTTGTGTCCAAACCCACACAGCTCATGGGTCCCACTATCCAGCAGGGGGGGCTAGTATGTTCAATCAAGTTGATTAAATGAGTGTCCAGTCTATATTGTTGTAGTTTCATCATTAACCCCAATCGCAGCCCTTACATTCTACCATGCCCCCTCTTCCGCAGATTGTTCCCTAGGCTTAGAAAAGGGGCACAGGTGGATGAGAAGCAAAAGTCTATTTTCTCTGGAGCTGATGTCTTCGTCTCTAGTCAATTATGGCTGTTTTTTTTTTTTTCATGGGCTGCCAGCTTGTCCAGGCATAACCTTTCGATCCTACTAATGAAGCACATGCAATTAGATATATAGGTATTTAAACAGTGTAATATATAGCCTTTCAATCCTACTAATGAAGCACACACAATTAGATATATAGGTATTTAAACAGTACTAATTGTTATGGTAGGTTACTTTGGTATAGACACAGATGTTTGGATGGTATGTTAATTCATGAATTACGTTTTCTTCTGTTAAGCATGGCAGGGTCTTCGTGTGGTTTATAACATCTCCTAACCACTCGAGGACGTAAGCTTGTGGCATCAGCATGGGTTATTCCTCCAAGGAGAGTAGCGAGAGTAGCCAATTAGATTAGATTGGGATATATCAGACATATGGCTGCCACTGCTGCACAGTATTTCCAGGCAGATGAGGTGTAGCTGGTGCTGATGGAGGAGTCTTGCTTGACTCAGTAGACCATATGTTTTGCTTTATTGGTTTTTAGTGGCCTTTGGTAACACTCTCTGGCATTCGGCATCCAGAGCCATCTCTATACTTGCAAGTGCGGTCCCCTACCGATCTTTCCCATGTTTATATTCAGGTCTTCAACAGCAGGGCCTTATCGCCTCTCTTCCTGCAGATATCCCAGTTTGGAGGCAAGGAGCCTTTATCCTTTTGTGGGGGCTTGGATCCCTGGCCAACATTTCCTTGGTAGAATAATTCATATGTTGATGTCAGAGCTCCTGTATTAATATATTTTGTTGTTTAATGCAAGCTTAAGGAGACTTTAGGATTATATTTGGTTCTGAATAGAGATAATCCTTTTCAGAGGAAAATCAATTCAAATACTATCATCAAGCATATAAACGGACTGAAAGACAAAAAAAACACCACCATCATCTCTAATTGATGCGGAAAAAGCCTTTGACACAATTCCAGCATCCTTTCATGCTTTAAGTCCTAGAGCAGAATTGGATGGTGAGGGATCATACCTTAATGTGAGTCAAAGCCATATATATACATGGAAACCCACAGCCAACAACCTAAATGGAGGGGAACCAGAAGCATTCCCCTTAAGGGTAGGAACTCGGTTAAGGTTGTCCCCTGTCCCACTCCTTTTCAAATAGTGCTTGAAATCCCTGCTAGGCAATTAAGGCAAAGAAAGGAAATTTAAAGGAGTTCTAATAGAAAAGAGGAAGTCAAGCATCCCTTTTTGCTGATGATATGATTGTATGTTAAGGATGCTAAGAACTCCACCAGGAAACTCCTAGAAATGATTAGGAGTTAGTATGGTGGCAGGATACAAAATTAAACCGAAAAATCAGTAGCCTTTCTACACCAACAGTGGGCAGCTAAAGAAGGAATACAAGGAGACCTTCCACTCACAATTAGCCTCAAAAACAATAAAATACTTAGGAACAAACGTACCAAAGATACCAAGGCCTCTACAACAAAAATTTTTAAACCTCAGAAGAAGGAAATTGAAGAAGATATCAGAGAATGCCGTAACCTCCCATGCTCATGGATTGGGAAAATAAATATAGTAAACAATGTCCATTATACCTAAACATCTTGTATAGATGTAATGCAATTCCAATCAAAAATCCCCAAGGCGCTTCTTCACACGGTTTGGAAAAAGAATCCTCAATTTCATTTGGAAAAACAAAGAGCCGGAATAGCCAAAGCAACTCTGGGCGAAAAGAGCAATACAGGGGTGGATCGCTGTACCAGACATCAAACTAGTACAAGGGCTATAGTCATAAAAACCGCTTTGGTTACATGGCACAAAAACAGACCAGTCTTGACCAATGGAACAAAAGTGAAGATCAAACCCTGAGCACATACAATTTCAGCCATCTCATATTGATAAGTGAGGCCAAGAAACACAATTGGAGAAAGACAGCATCTTCCATGTTGTTGCTGGCAAAACTGGATCACACCTGTAGAAGAATGAAATTAAACCCCTACCTTCACCCTGTACAAAAGAAGTCCAAATAGTTCAAGACTCAAGTGAAATCCAAAACTCTGGAGGTGATAGAAGAGAAACTTGGCAGCAGAGTACAAGACGTAGGTGTAGGCAAAGACTTCTTAAATCAGACAGCAGCTGCACAAGAAATAAGTCGTCGGCTTGACAAATGGGACCTCATTAACTCAAAAGCTTCTGTACATACCAAAAAAAAAAAAAAAAAAAAAAAACCGGGTGTTGGTGGTGCACGCCTTAATCCAGCACTGGGAGGCAGAGGCAGGCGATCTTTTGTGAGTTCAAGGCCAGCCTGGTTCCAGAGTGAGTTCCGGACAGCTGGGGCTATAGGGAGACCTGTCTCAAAAAGACACAAAAAAAAAAAAAAAAAAGCTTCTGTACATCAAAGGAAATAATAAAGGAAGTGAAGAGAAAACCCACAGAATCGGAGGAAACCTTCACGCAGATACATCCGACAAAGCATTAATCTCCAGGTATACAAGCTACTCAAAAAACAAGAAGAAAGAAAACAAATGAATCACTCAGAAGATGGAGCAAAGATCTGAACAGAGACTTCACAAGTGAGGAATTAGAGATGAGCTGAGAAACACCTTAAGAAGTGTTCAACATCGCTAAAATATTAGGAAATGCAAATAACCACCCCATTAAGATACATCTACTCCATTAAGACTGGCTAGGATCAAGAAAACAAATGATGCCAAGTGCTGGGAGGGTGTGGGGAAGGGAACACTCATCATTGATGGTGGGAATTAAACTTGTGCAGCCACTATGGAAAACATGTGGAGAACCCTTAGAGACTCAAATGATCCTGCCAGTTTTGATCCTGGGTATATGGCCCACAAGACTCATCTTTACTGCAGAAATAAATGCACGCTTTATTTATTGGCCACTCTGTTCACAATAGCACAACACTGGAATCATCCCAAATGCCCCTCAATGGACTGTGGATAGAGAAAATGTGGTACATGTACACAATGAATTCTATGCAGCATTAAAAGAAAGACAACATCATGAACTTTGCAGGGTAACTGGATGGAGTCTCGAAGACAATCATGTTAATGTAAGTAACCATTCCAGAAAAACAAAACCAAATTGTATCTCTCTGTGGACGCTAGTACCAATAACCCAGTTTTAATATTTCTTGTGAGAGGGCTGCATATTAAAAGAACAACAACAGAAAGAATTGCATCCGAAAGCTTGACTGAAATGGTGACTCGGAGGTGGTGGGAGGGGTGGGAGAGGGACACGGTGTTATAGTTGCATTGGTGCATGTTTAATTGACGTGAGTTCCAACAATGTATCCAGTTTTGCCCAGACTGTCTTAAATGATACATGGTGGTTTTTAGGCTTACTAAAAGTAATAGTGTGCAATTGGACAACATTGGTTTGAAGACTGATTAAAAAAGGTAATCGGCATCTGAGTTAATTGGGTGAGATAAATGCTGTTGTCCCCATTTAAGCTTAATCTAAAAATTCTGTATAACAAATTACTTTGGGATTGGCATTAACAAATTTTCTCTATAATTTTGTGTCTTAATAGTATCACCTGGTAAGCCAATCTCTTTCACTCATAGGATTGATTTAACACAAAAATAAATTGTGTTCCCAAGTTAATCACATACAGCACCCAAAACAGCATGGGGTGAAACTTTGATGAAATCTGTGCCTGATTCCCCACCTATAGGATATGTATAAAACAACTGCTTTTTTGAGACTCATGGGTCGCAAAAATAAAAAACCTTAAAGAAAAAGGGGGATATAGATAGACATGAAAACTTTTGCCAAAAACCTTGCCACCAAATCTTAAAACTAACTACAGGACAAGATTTGTATGTTCCAACAGGCCAGAGTATCACCAACTTAATGGCTGAGAAAGAAAATGCAGCTTTGCAGTGAGTAGGATGTACCAGAAAGTGCCAGCAGAAGGATTGACTCCTCTGGGCATTGAAGGGAAGAAATGCCTCAGATTGCTACAGACAACAGGCCCCTCTGTGGATCCTACTAGTAACAACTATTTTTAATGATTCCTAACGAATCTTACCTTCTAGGTGCCGCAAAGGTTTTAATACAAGAGACTTTCTTAATTCCCCCCATAGAATAAGGAGAAATATGATGATGATGAGGTCGTTCTCCAGCTGTAGATTGGAGCCAGCTGTTATAGAGGTATTCTCTTGTAAAATCATTCATTACTTTTTTTATGTGTATGAATGTACTGTCTGCATATAGGTTTTTGCACCTGTGTCTTGCAATGTCACGGAGGTCAGAGGAGGGTGTCAGATTCCCCTAGAACGGGGGTTAAAGTCAGTTCTCAGCCACCATGTGGGTGCCAGCATCAAACCTGGGTCCTTTGCAAGAGCAATTGGCTCTCTTAACCACTAGGCCATCTCTCCAGCCCCCTACATCCATTCTTGAATATAAAAAATATTTCTTTAAAATTTGTGGAACGTTCTAGATTTGCTGATTCATAATCTGTCAGTTCAAGCAATTCATCTATAAATTTTTGTAATTAACTTTTATTTGCCTAAAAATAACTCATATGCTAATATAGAAAATAATTCTATTGATTTTACATTAGTCAATAAAATATTTAAAGGCAACATTTGATGTCTTAAGTAATAAAACTTTATTAAATATATATATCATATTTTACACATATAAAATTTATAAATTCAAGCTAAGTATCTGCCACTTTAAATCATATGTATACAGAAAACAATAAGTGATAAAATTTGTCCTCTTTAAATTCTACTGTTATAAAGCTGAAGCAATGCATCAGTTAAGAGCACTGCCTGCTATTGCAGAGGACCTTGGTTCGATTACCATATCCCACATGGCAGCTAACAACTATGTCTAAATCCATTTTCAGGAATTCTGAGCTCTGCAGGTATTGTGGGTCACAGGTGTACTTATATGCATTTAGATGATACATTCACATGCATAAAATATATTAAATTAAAATTTAATATTAAAAGTTCTGATATATAGCTCAAATCTGAAAAAAATCTGCATGCATGGAAACAATGAAACCTAAATTAGTGATAAGAGGATCAAAAATTCAGGGTATTTTGTTTCATATTAAGTTCAAGGCCAGCTTGGAATACATGAGACTCCCATCAATTTTTTTGAAAAGTTAATTTTATTAAATAGAAAATGTTTTTGTAGGTAAGATTTGTGAGAACTTGGATTAGAATTAGTGTCACCTGTGTGTGAAGGTGATTATGTGTATTATGTATGTGCTAGTGGATTAAATATGAACATGTACATATTTTATTTTCATGATCCTGGTCTTCTTGATACAAACACCCTTCTCTAAGGTTTCTGGCATTTTATGGACTTTTATGAGTAAACATTTTTATTTCCTTTATGAATTCTTACGAAGGAACTAGATCAAGGATTATGTCAATAAACCTCTAACCTTCTAAACACACAAAGCACACCAGTGTGCTTGTTCTCTCTCTCAAGTATCTGAACATTGAAAACCTGAAAAATATATGTTAGAGTTACTCAGGTCCCAGAAAAAAGAAGAAAAAAATATTCAAGATTTAGTCTGTGGCAGCTATGATTGAATAAAGACATATATAACCTGACATTATTAATGTTTCATTTTTATATACACTCTGTAAAAGTGGTCATTTTCCACTTCTTGCTTGAAAAAATACATTTAGCTCCATATTGACTGTCTACAGTGGTATTTATGTTTTTTCACAATAACTGTCTACCAGTATGGCATTATTAGATTTGGTGCACTAAAATATAAAATTATAGTCCAAATGAAGATTGAACCAAACTTTGAATTTATTAATAAGACTAGGTTTCAATCAGTCCACACTGTGTAGTCTTATGAATATTACCTAATTGTAACCTATAAATTGCTAGGAAAGTCATTCTTCTTCATAGAGTTGATTAAATTTTTGTGTACTCGTCCTGAAATCATTTCAGAGAATATTAAATATGTTAACTACACTAAATAGACGAAAACAAATTAAGTGCCAATACCTGTCCGTATCTCTCATTGACAGCTAAAATTTTTGGTATAGAATATGTATTTTTAAGAGATTATAGGTAATTTATGTAGTTTTCATTTTTATCCTGTGGCTTGATAAACAATTTCATATTGGAATAGATGAAATGAAATTTTCTTTTCAAGAACTAAATTGTGATGAGCTGCTGGTTTCCTCCAAGTCTTGAGGTTCCTGACTCCCAGGTCACCAGGATCTTGTCCTTAGGCATGGGAGTCCTACCTGCCCCTTGCTTGACTGCCAACTGCTGGGCCACAAGGAAGGAAGTGTGAGGGAGCACAGCAGTCCCAGGAAGGCTATAAACCAGAACAGATCTGAAGAAAGATCTTGGAGTTGCATCCCCAAGCAAAACTCATTTATTGCAAGGGTGTTAAGCACTTACATAATTTTAGTGGGCTCTATGACCAGGAGGTGGGCATGGCAGAGGAGAAGCTTACGTGTGTTCTGAAAGGGCTAAGTTTTATGGCAGGAAAACCATAGTCCCCCAAGATAAGTTTATGGCTTGCACCATTTGCCTCTAGAGGACAGGGCAGACATGCCTCAGGAGGGATATGCTTTAGGAATGCTAATCACCAGGCTACACTCTTCTGGAGGTTGGGCTGCAGGAGCCTGATATTCAGTATGGTGAGTTGGAGAGGTTCCCATCTCCTGCCAACCTTCCAGGTTTTCATGGTGAAACTGATCTTCTAGGTTATCAGGAAAGAAGCCAGCTCTCATATACTCAGTCATAACAGATTTATCCGGCCCCACAATGAGCAGTATTTTAATGGTTAAATTAAAGTAGCACATTGGAAGAATAACAAGTATTCACTAAGCACTCTGTACATCTAGTCTATAAATTGATAAATGTTACTTCAGAATTTATTGATATTTCCCAAATTTCTAAATGAATTATATCTTTCATCTCTCTCTCTCTCTCTCTCTCTCTCTCTCTCTCTCTCTCTCTCTCTCTCTTTCTGTATCTGTCTATCATTTTTATGGATGTGCATGTATCCAAAGGATAATTTGGCAGATTTGGAATTAGTGATCTTAAAATATGTCATATACTATATTAATTAAAGTTTGGAAGTTGTGGATATTTATTTAGTGTGTCCACATTTCATTAGTTCTTTTACTTTTATTCCTTTTTAAAGTTTTTTTTCTTTTATTTTTTAATAATTTTTTTAAGGGATTCACAATATAAGAGCACAGTTGTTTTTAGATCACATTGACGTTGCTCAGTTTGCCATTCAATTAGGTAATTGTTGTTAGCATCCACAGATGAGGGATACCATTCGTCATTTGTTTTTCTGGGATTGTGTTACTTCACTCAGCACGATATCTTCTAGCTCTAACCATTTACCTGCAAAATTCATGATGTCATTTTTTTTTTTTTTTTTTCTTTTTGAGACAGTGTCTCCCCATAGCTCTGGCTGTCCTGGAACTTGCTATGTAGACCAGGCTAGCCTTGAACTCACAGAGGTCCACCTGCCTCTGCCTCCCGAGTGCTAGGATTAAAGGCGTGTGCCACCATGCCCAGCTGATGTCATCTTTCTTTACCGCTGCATAGAACTCCATTTTGTAGATGTGCCACATTTTCTCTATCCACTCGTCAGATGAGGGGAATTTGTGTGGGTTCCAGATCCTTGCTATTGTGAAGACAGTTGCAATAAACATGGCTGTGCATGTATCTCTGCAGTAAGATGAGTCTTGTGGGTACATACCCAGGAGTGGTATGGCTGGGTCAGGTGGCAAGTTCATTCCAAGTCTTCCAAGGGTTCTCCACACCGCTTTCCATAGTGGCTGTAAAAGTTTACATTCCTAACAGCAGTGGATGAGTGTTCCCCTTTCCCCACAACCTCTCCAGCACTTTGTATCATTTGTTTACTTGATCCTAGCCAGTGTTATTGGAGTAAGATGATATCTTAAAGTGGTTTTAATTAGCATTTCCTTAATTATTAGTGAAGTTGGACTTCTTAAGATGTTTCTTAGCCATCTCTAATTCTTCATTTGTGAAGCCTCTGTTCAGCTCTTTGCTCCATCTATTGAATGAGTCATTTGTTTTCTTTCTTCTTTGTTTTTTTGAGTAGTTTATATATTCTGGAAATTAATGCTTTGTCAGATGTCTCTGTGGTGAAGGTTTCCTCCCACTCTGTGGGTTTTCTCTTCACTTCCTTGATTGTTTCTTTTGATGTATAGAAGCTTTTGAGTTTAATGAGGCCTCATTTGTTAATTGTAGACCTTAATTCTTGTGCAGCTGCTGTCTGATTTGGGAAGTCTTTTCCTAAGCCTATGTCTTGTAGTCTGCTGCCAACTTTTTCTTCTATCGCCTTCAGAGTTTGGGTTTCACACTGAGGTCTTTGATCCATCTAGAGTTGACTTTTGTACAGGGTGAGAGGTAGGGGTTAAATTTCATTCTTCTACAAGTGGTGATCCAGTTTTGCCAACACCACTTGCTAAAGATGCTGTCTTTCCTCCATTGTGTCTTCTTGGCCCCCTTGTCAAATATGATCATGGTGGCGGAAATTGTGTGTGCTAAAGTTTGGATCTTCAGTTTTATTCCATTTGTCAACAGGTCAGTTTTTGTGTCAGTACCATGCTGTTTTTATCACTGTAGATCCGTAGTATAGTTTGAAATCTGGTATAGAGATTTCCCCTGCCCCCATATTGCTCTTTTCACTCAGGGTTGCTTTGGCTATTTGGGGTCTTTTTTTTTTTTTAAGAGTGAGAGAAGCTTATTTATTTATTTACTTATTTATTTATTTATTTATTTATTTATTTATTTATTTAGTCTTTTTGAGACAAGGTCTCCCTGTAGCCCCAGCTGGCCTGGAACTCACTCTGTAGACCAGGCTGGCCTTGAACTCACAAAGATATACCTGCCTCTGCCTTCCAAGTGCTAGGACTAAAGGCATGGACCACCACACCCAGCCAGGGTCTTTTGTTTTTCCAAATGAAATTAAGGATTTTTTTCCAGGCCTGTGAAGAAACTCTTGGGGATTTTAATTGGGATTGCATTAAATCTGTACAAGAGTTTGGGTAGAATGGACATTTTTACTATATTAATTTTCCCAATCCATGAGCATGGGAGGTTTTTCCATCTTCTGATGTCTTCTTCAATTTCCTTCTTCAGGGGTTTAAAATTTTTTTTGTAGAGATCTTTGGTGTCTTTGGTTAGGTTTGTTCCTAGGTATTTTATTGTTTTTGAGGCTATTGTGAATTGGAAGGTCTCCCTGAATTCCTTCTTCAGTTGCTTATTGTTGCTGTAAAGAAAGGCTACTGATTTTTCTAGGTCAATTTTGTATCCTGCCACTTTACTGAAGCTCTTAATTGTTTCTAGGAGTTTTCTGGTGGAGTTTTTAGCATCCCTGTGCTTCAGGTGGTCTTTGGAAATCCCCAATCCCCTTACTTTTATTCCTTGAATAATAAAATGACTCAAATTAATCTGATGTTTATTTCAGTGGAATAAATTATAGAAGTGTCTTAGATATTCACAATTTTAATGAGAAAAATGATTCACATGGATGAACTAATCATTTAAATCCATTTTAACTTTTTATGCTACTTTAATATAGTCATATCTTCCAGGAAAAGTATATCATAGATACAGAGATTGTGATGGTTAATCTTGGGTGTCAACTTGACTGGACTAAGGATGAACAAATAAGAGAAAAAGGCACTTCAGATTGGACTACCTCAAGCCGGATGGCCCACCCCAAATGTGGGTGTTACCTTCTGCCAGCAGGCAGTATAAAAGGCCATGGCAGGGGGAGCTGGTCCATTTTTTCCTGTAGCTTGCCTCTCTATCACTGGTGAGTTTGTCTTGCTGTGGTGATCAACCCTTCATATCCCAGGGTGTACTGAGACTTGCAGATCTCCGGGAATCCATCAGGCCTTCAGCACCAGATTGGGACTACTGAGACATCCAGCCTTGTGGACTGAGCTGTCCCCTGGATTCTCAGCCTCTCCAGTCAGGCACAGCTATTTTTGGACTCCTTGAGCTCTGTCATGTGAGCAAATCAATAAATTTGTACATAGCTATATATTCATCCTATTGATTCTGTTTCTTTAGAGAACCCTGACTAATACAGATTGTGGTACCAGGAGTGGTTCTAGAGAAATGAAATTTAAAGGGTGAATTTCTTTAGTGGGCTTGGTAGTTTCTGGAGCCAGCTCTCCAACCCAATGAAGCCTAGAGTTACTGAAGTCTCTCCTGGTGGAATGAAGAGGAATGATAATCCTTGGTACAGACTTTTTGATGTATTTATGAAGATAGATCCATTTGACTCACCTAACTTGCCTCTTGTGAGGAGCAAGGAATTTAGCAACTCTATGTATAAAATGTTTGAGAAATTGTGGAAAAATAAGGAAAATAATGATGGTGCCTGGTTGCTCCTAGCATCTCTGGATAAAGTGATAGAGGAAAATAAGGAGCTTTGTGATAAAATTAACCAGCTCCAGATTCAGAACAACAGTTTAAAAGTTTCCAAGTGTGCTCTGGAAGAGCATCTTCTCTCCAGCAGCCAAAGAGCTAAAGCAGCAGAAAATCAAGCTGGAGCCCTTATTATACATTTGGCTGATTTATAACACAAATTTAATTCCCAGCCATGAAGAGTGTCAGCAGTCAAAGTGAGAGCACTGGTGGAGAAAGGGTGGAACCCTGAAACTTGGGATTGAGACGTGTTGGAGAACCAAGATGATGAGGACTTTGTACCCTCGGATTCTGAGGGATTTTCTTTATCTGAGGAATTAATTTCCCAACCTTCAGCAGAGAATCCACACCCTGCAGATCCCCCCTCCCCACCTTTGCCTGAGGAAACTAATCTCCCCCTCCCAGTGGGAGCTAATGTCCCTCAGGTCCCAACAATTGTTGCCTCTAGACCTATAACCAGATTGAAGGCTAAGCAAGCCCCTAAAGGTGAGATAGAAAGTGTGGTCCATGAGGAGGTGCACTACACCACTAAAGAAATTAATGAGTTTGCCAATTCATTCCAGCAGAAGCCTAAGGAATATGTGTGGGAATGGATTTTAAGGGTGTGGGATAATGGTGGAAGGAATATAATATTGGATCAGACTGAGTTTATCGATATGAGCCCACTGAGTAGAAATTCTAGGTTTAACATGGAAGCTCAAGTGGTTAAAAAGGGTGTTAAAAGTTTATTTGATTGGTTGACTGACGAATTTATTAAAACATGACCTACTAACAGTGAATTAGAGATGCCTGATATTTCTTGGCTTAGTATTGATGAAGGGATTGTGAGGGTCAGCCAGATGGGCATGCTTGAGTGGATTCAAAGTGTAAAACCACATTCTCCAAAATGTGAGGACCCAGAGGACCTGCATGTCACTGAGTTATAAGATGGAAAGTACTGAAAAAGACACCAGAACATTTGAAGACCTTTGTTTTTGCTCTATTTCTTATGCCAGATCTTACAGTTAGAGAAGATGTTGTCACTTGCATAAATTAAATGTACACATAATAGGTTTAACAGGACCTCAGGGTAGGCGTCAGGTGGCAGCACTGAATCACGGAAGGCCAGATGAGCATAGTTATCATAGTTATCATAATGGGCGGCAAAGGCAAAACAATGTCTATAATGGCATGACCCAAAATGATCTTTGGAACTGGCTAATTAATCATGGTGTTCTAAGGAACCAAATACATAAGAAGCCTACTAAGTTTTTATTTGATCTGTATAAGCAGAAAAGCTCTGGAACAAATGACAGGAAGTCACCATTGGATTTCAGCAGTAGCTAATCCTGTCCAATTAACCAGTTTCCAGACTTGAGACAGTTCACAGGCCCAGAACCCCTTGAATGAAGGGGTGGCCGGGTTCCAGTGAGGAAGGATCTTGTCACAATACCAAAGAGTTATGCTGTTTGTCTTCCTCCTGTCCTTCCCCAGAGGAACCTGAGGCCTTTTACTAGGGTAACTGTACACTGGGAAAAAGAAATAATCAGACTTTTCGAGGCCTATTGGGTACTGGTTCTGAGTTAACACTGATCCCAGGACACCCTAAAAAGCATTGTGGCCCTCCAGTTAAAGTAGGGGCCTATGGGAGGTCAGGTGATAAATGGAGTTTTTGCTGAAGTCCTACTCACAGTGGGCCCAGTGGGTCCCAGAACTCATCCTGTGGTTTTTTCCCCAGTACCAGCATGTATAATTGGGATAGATATACTTAGACATTCACAGAATCCCCACAGTGGTTCCCTGACCTGTGGAGTGAGGGCTATTGTGGTTGGAAAGGCCAAATGGAAACCATTGGTGTTGCCTCTACCAGGGAAAATAGTGAATCAAAGCCAGTATCTTATTCCTGGAGGGATTGCAGAAATTAGTGCCACCATCAAGGATTTGAAAGATGCAGTGGTGATGATTCCTACCACATCTCCATTTAACTCTCCAATTTGGCCTGTGCAAAAGACAGATGGATCATGGAGAATGAGAGTTGACTATCAAAAACTCAACCAAGTAGTGACAACAATTGCAGCTGCTGTACCATATGTGGTGTCCTTACTTGAGCAGATCAATATGTCTCCAGGTACCTGGTATGTAGCTATTGATCTGGCAAACGCTTTCTTCTCAATACCAGTTCATAAGGACCACCAGAAGCAATTTGCTTTCAGCTGACAAGGCCAACAGTATGCCTTTACTGTCTTACGTCAAGGTTATAATAACTCTCCAGCCTTGTGCCATAGTTTAGTTAGAAGGGATCTTGATCGCCTGATTCTTCCACAAAATATCACACTGGTCCACTATATTGATGATGTTATGCTGATTGGATGCAGTGAACAGGAGGTAGCAGCCAGTCTAGACTTGTTGGTAAAGCATATGTGCATGAGAGAATGGGAAATAAATCCAACTAAAATTCAAGGGCCATCTACTTTAGTGACGTTTCTAGGAGTTCAGTGGTGTGGAGCATGCAGAGACGTTCCTTCTAAGGTAAAGAATAAGTTGTTGCACCTGGACCCTCCCTCCACCAAGAAAGAAGCACAACATTTAGTGGGCCTATTTGAATTCTGGAGGCAGCACATTCCTCATCTGGGTGTGTTACTATGACCCATATATCAGGTGACTCGGAAGGCAGCAAACATTGAGCGGGGCTTGGAACAGGAAAAGGCTCTTCAAGAGGTCCAGGCTGCAGTGCAGACTGCCCTGCCCTTAGGGCCATATGATCCAGTGGACTCAATGGTGCTTGAGGTATCAGTGGCAGATAGAGATGCTGTCTAGAGTCTGTGGCAGGCTCCCATAGGGGAATCACAGTGAAGGCCCTTGGGATTTTGGAGTAAGGCTCTACCTTCTTCTGCAGACAAGAATTCTCCTTTTGAGAGACAGCTCTTAGCCTGCTATTGGGCCTTAGTGGAAACTGAACATTTGACAATGGGCCACCAAGTCACCATGCGACCTGAGCTGCCCATCATGAGCTGGGTGTTATCTGACCCACCAGACCATAAAGTAGGACATGCACAGCAACAGTCCATTGTCAAATGGAAGTGGTACATACGTGACAGGGCCCGGGCAGGCCCTGAGGGCACAAGCAAGCTACATGAAGAAGTTGCCCAAATGCCTATGGTTCCCACTCCTGTTACAATGCCTCCTGTGCTTAAGCATGCACCTATGGCTTCATGGGGTTTGCCCTATGATCAGTTGACTGAGGAAGAGAAGACTAGGGCCTGGTTTACTGATGGTTCTGCACGCTATGCAGGCACCACCCAGAGGTGGACAGCTTCAGCATTACAGCCTATTTCTGAAACAACCCTAAAGGACACTGGTGAAGGAAAGTCTTCACAGTGGACAGAACTTCAGGCAGTGCACATGGTTGTGCATTTTGCCAGGAAGGAGAAATGGTCAGAGGTTAGATTATATACTGATTCGTGGGCGGTAGTCAATAGTTCGGCTGGATGGTCAGGGGCTTGGAAGGAGCATGACTAGAAAATTGGTGAGAAAGACATTTGGGGAAGAAGTATGTGGATAGAGCTCTCTGAATGGTCAAAGGATGTGAAGATACTTGTGTCTCATGTAAATGCTCATCAAAAGGTGATCTCAGCAGAGGATGAGTTTAATAATCAAGTAGATCGGATGACTCGTTCTGTGGATAGTCAGCCTCTTTCTCCGGCTGTCCCTGTTGTTGCTCAATGAGCCCATGAACAAAGTGGTCATGGTGGCAGAGATGGAGGTTATGCATGGGCTCGACAGCATGGACTTCCACTCACCAAGGCTGATCTGGCTACAGCTGCTGCCAAGTGCCTGATTTGCCAACAGAGGAGACCAACATTGAGCCCCCAATATGTTGCTATTCCCTGTGGTGACCAGCCAGCAACCTGGTGGCAGGTTGACTACATTGAACAACTTCCATCATGGAGGGGACAGCGCTTTGTCCTTATAGCAATAGTTACTTATTCTGGTTATGGATTTGCCTTTCCTGCATGTAATGCTTCTGCAAAAACTGCCATCCGGGGACTTACAGAATGCCTTGTCCACCATCATGGCATTCTTCACAGCATTGCTTCTGACCAAGGAACTCATTTCACAGCCAAAGAAGTGCGACAATGGGCCCATGGTCATGGTATCCACTGGTCTTACCATGTTCCCTACCACCCAGAAGCAGCTGGCTTGATAGAAAAATGGAATGGACTATTGAAGACACAGTTACAGTGCCAATTAGGTAGCAATACCTGGAAGGCTGGGGCAAGGTTCTCCAGCAAGCAGTATATGCTTTGAATCAGCACCCACTATACGGTCCTCTTTCTCCTATAGCCAGAATTCATGGGTCCAGGAACCAAGGGGTGGAAGTGGGAGTGGTTCCACTCACTATCACCACTAGTGTCCCAGTATGAAAATTTTTGCTTCCTGTACCCACGACCTAGAAGTTTTGGCTCCAAAAGGGGGAGTGCTTTTGCCAGGAGATACAGCAAATGTTCCATTGAACTGGAAGCTAAGACTTCTCCCTGGCCACTATGGTCTTCTACTGCCCTTAAGCCAACAGGCTAAGAAAGGAATAACAATAGTAGGAGGAGTGATTGCTCCAGACTACCAGGGGTAAATTGGATTTTTTCTCCACAATGGGGGCAAGGAAGATTATGTTTGGAAGGCAGGAGATGCTGTATGGTGCCTTCTGGTGATACCATGTCCTATGATTAAGGTCAATGGGAAACTCCAACAACCCAAACCAGACAGGACAACAAATGGCCCAGGCCCTTCAGGGATGAAGGAATGGGTCACTCCTCCAGGGAAAGTGCCACTACCTGCAGAGGTGCTTCCTGATGGTGAAGGAAATACAGAATGTGTAGTAGAAGAAGGTAGTCATAAATATCAGCTGAGACCATGGGACTGGTTGCAAAAACGTGGTTTATAATAGATGTTAACTTTTGTCCTATTTGGTTAAGAAAAGAATGTGCTTGTTCATATATATATATATATGGTTAATCTTGGGTGTCAACTTGACTGGACTAAGGATGAACAAATAAGAGAAAAGGGATCTTCAGACTGGACTAACTCAAGCCAGATGGCCCACCCCAAATGTGGGTGTTACCTTCTGCAGGCAGGCAGTATAAAAGGCCATGGCAGAGGGAGCTGGTCCCTTTTTCCTGCGGCTTGCCTCTCTCTCACTGGTGAGTTTGTCTTGCTGCTGTGATCAACCCTTCAGATCCCAGTGTGTACTGAGACTGGCAGATCTCCTGGAATCTATCAGGCCTTCAGCACCAGATTGGGACTGCTGAGACATCAGCCTTGTGGACTGAGCAGTTCCCTGGATTCTCAGCCTCTCCAGTGCAGCACAGCTACTGTTGGACTACTTGAGCTCTGTCATGTGAGCAAATCAATAAATTTGTATATAGCTATATATTCATCCTATTGATTCTGTTTCTTTTTTTTTTTAAATTTTATTTATTTCTGTATGTGTATGAATGCACTGTCTGCATGCAGGTCTGTGCACCCGTGTCGTTCAATGCTGCGGAGGTCAGAAGAGGGCGTCGGATTCCCCCGGAACTGGAGCTCTCCTGGAATTGGAGTTTCGGACGGTTATTGGCCGCCATGTGGGTGCTGGGGATCGAACCCAGGTCCTCTGTAAGAGCGGTCGGCGCTCTTAACCGCTAGGCCATCTCTCCAGCCCCGATTCTGTTTCTTTAGAGAACCCTGGCTAATACAGATGTTAAATAAATTTTGCTCCTTAAGAAGTTATACACGCTAACACCACACTCCACACACAAATACACTGGTCAGGATTATACATTTTAAGGTATGCAAACTTGGGGCTGGAGAGATGGCTTAGCAGTTAAGAGCACTGGCTGATCTAGCAGAGGACCTGGGTTTAATTACCAGCACAGATATGGCAACAAAAAAAATGTAACTCCTGTTTCATGGGAGTCCAATGCCTTCATTTAACTTTCATAGGAATTGCATGACATGGGGGAACTTACATATATGCAGGCAATGCACTCACACATAAAAAAATAATAAAATATTTTTTGAAATTATTCAAATCCTAAAAAGAATATCTTCTCTATCTCTTATTTGTAAAGTGATCTCTGACAAGTCACTAAAATACTATTTTTTTCCTGTTGTTTTAGTGTGTGTATGTGTGTGGGGGTACACATTGTGGAGGCAGCCATATATTTCACAGTGTGGAGGTCAGAGGAGAAATCTTGGAGGTAATTACTTTTTTCTGCCACTTGGGGGAATCTGGGAATTGAACACAGGTCTATAAGTCTCTACCACCTGAGCACTGGGATTGCAGACATATGTCACCAAACCCAGTTTATTGAATACTGGGAACTAAGCCAGTGCCTTTTCTATTAAATAACAAAATGTATTTGAAGTCTTTCCATTGGTCTCATAATTATTTACTTATAAAATGTTATTCATGCTATTTTTTGTAATTTTGGTTGAGCTCAAAATTAATTGATAAACTGTTAGTCATGCTATTTTTTGTAATTTTGGTTGAGCTCAAAATGAATTGATCTATGTATTTCATATTTGATATTTGTTATATTTGTTCTGTCTGCTTTTCATCCCCAAGTAACATTTTTGGGAAAATAAGTAATCCTATCACTCTACGATGTTTGATATACATATGAATTAATAATAACACGGTTTAGTTATTCAATTTCTGAGGAAAGAGTATTAATTCATTACGATTAATTAAGTGACATGAAAATTAATGTCTTTACTAGGCCACTCAAACTGATTAAACATAATTCAATGTTTCAAGTAGTTTTATCCACCTGACAACCAGTCTCTGATTTTACATTTTCATACCTGCCCCATAGATTGATTGACAGTTTCATTAGAGTCAATCAAATGATAAATTTGGAATCATCTGCTAGATTAATTAGAATGCCTAATTCATTGTATAAAAGTTCACTTACATTTTACACAAAATGGCAACATTTTGCTCTAGAAATAAACCTACATTTTTGTTTATAGTTGGGAAGCACTGTTAAAAAATTTTGCTTATTGATACTTTAATATTCCTGGGCTACTTAAAAACATGGGGAAATCTCGTTATTTTCAATTATGACTTCTATTATTAATATTATATTCTTTATAAGTTCTCAAGAAAATAAAGACTTTTCTTACATGTACTCATTTCAATCATTTTTTTCTGCATATGCTAAGAAAGTCAGTGATATACTCATAGATTATACTGTGTTTATGATCCTCCAAATCTCTATTTTATAAATCCTAGGTTTTGACTTAAATCAAATAATTTTAGGCATTTTAAGTATTGCATAATAATATTTTTTTAGTGAAAATGTCAACAAATTGACTAAAGTAGAATTTCAAATTAGTAGTAAAGTTGATTTCCTGCCTTACTGAAAATGTGTTTTCATAACTGCAGAGTATCTATTTCTGTGACTTTTATTTCATTAACTAGAGAAGGAAAATTAATTACATATCCAAATAAGTATATTTCACTTCACATAAAATTAAGATTAAAATTAAGCAGTGGATTGGGGTATGTTACATGTGTTAAGTAGTATTATGCCTTGTAAAACCATAAATTAAGAGCAATGTGTAAATTCCATTGCAATAATGTTATTAAATTCATTAATAAAAGTCAGAATAATCATTGAAAATGTACGTATTTATAATATAGTTAATCATTTTTTTTTGGTCCCTTAGGAGAGAGGGTCTCCCTGTGTGTAACCCCAGCTGGCCTGAAATGTATTATGTAGGCCAGGATGTTCATGAAATCCCAGAGATCTGCCTGCCTCCTGATTTCTGGGGTTAAAGGCATGCTTGGGTTAAAGGCATGTGCAGCCTATTTTTAAATTTTAAAAATTTAAATGAATTTTATGTGTATTAATGTTTTGCCTATATGTAGGTAAGGGCATTACATATATACTTGGTGAAGATAGAGGCCAGAAGAATCAATTGGATCCCACAGAACTGACATTACAGGTGGCTGCTGGTTGTCATGTGCTTTCTGAGAACCAAACCTGGGTCCTCTGCAAGAGCAAAGACTTCTTAAGTTCTGAGCCACCTATCCAGCCCAGTAATTTTAATTACCTATAACAATTAATTTAATATTTACAGAGATATAATAAATATGATCATATACCGTGCTCTGGATGTCACATAGTGTTGCACACTTGACCACACCGTGGCTATGGCTATCTATGCAAGACCAGTACAAGATCAAGCTAATTAAAAATTCCAGTTTGGAAAGAGCTGTTGGCAGTTGGTGATTGCTTGGGGAGTACTAGTCAGTTTTTTTCTGAGATTATCACTATTGGGTTTTGCATTCTCTTTTGAATGAATTTACATGCATTTTCATATTGGTGGGATTAATCCAATTCAGTGTGTTATACAAATAAAGGAAAAACGGGGACATGAAAATGTGATGGAGACAGGTTGTGGGATGTGGCAGGTATGGGGAATGAATATTATCAAGATACATTCTATATATATATAATTTTTTCAATGAATCAGTTTTAGAAATAACATTAATATAATTTTCTTTAATAAAACTATATTTTATGGCACATAGTTTTTGCCTCAGATAAACACTAATTATTAAGCATCTACTTACAGGACAGTATGTTGACTTTATAGCTTTATTTACATTCAGTTGGTGTACTAAATAAATAAATCGCTTAGGAAAACATGTTACTTTTCAAGCATGGAACTTTAGGTTACTTACCTGGAAAAGTACTTAGATTTAGAGAAGTTCCTAGGGTATGCTTGAGCAAGATTCTTATGTATATGATGGGGTATATACCTGCTCATATGGATGGGTGTCAGTAAATGGGGGTTCCCATGTGTGCATGTGAAGACCAGGGATTGTGACAGGACTCTTCCTCAATAACGCTCTACTTCATTGTTTGAAGCAGTGTCTCTCATAAAGTCTGGAACCATGCATTCCTTTAGTCAGACAAGCCATTGAGCTTTACATGCTCCTCTGTCTCCAATCTCACACTTTTAGATTTTTGTTTAGATAATGATGAAGGAATTACTTTTGTAAACTAGAATCTGGACTGTTTTTAATGCAAGCAAGCCTTAAGCTCTGGGTACCTGACCTTGATCCCTAGAAATTTGCTGTCCACACTGTGTGATTGAAAATTAGCAAATCAGGGGCTGGAGAGATGGCCTAGCGGTTAAGAGCGCCGACCGCTCTTGCAGAGGACCCGGGTTCGATCCCCAGCACCCACATGGCGGCTGAGAACCGTCTGAAACTCCAACTCCAGGAGAACTCCAGCTCCAGGGGAATCCGACGCCCACTTCTGACCTCCTCGGCATTGCACGACACGGGTGCACAGACTTGCATGCAGACAATACATTCGTACACATACAGAAATAAATAAAAAATTATAAAAAAATTTTTTGTTTAGCAGAAAATTAGCAAATCAAAGCACTGAACACAGTGTATTCGTATTGATTATCTCTACACATAAAACTGAAAATTAAAAAGTATGCTTGATAATTTTTTATTTGAAATATTTTAGTGTAAGAGGTGAAAGGGTGGTTTAAAGCTTGGAGCTCCTCAAACTGACCCTGGAGAATGTTTTGTATAAACTTTCTGGTGAGATGTGGCTCAGCTGCACAGGACTGTGGAGCTGTATAACAGGTACCCTCTGATTGTTGCCTGTGCATTCCTATAACTAAAGTTAAGAATCTGGATATTCATTCAGGTTTAACAATAATTTGGGATAGTAATTCTGCATACTGACAATCAAAACTCACTTCTTTATAATTGAACAGAGGGGACATTAGCAACTGATCCACCTCCTCAGCCTACATGAACTCAATTCTTCAGTGCCTTAGTCAGTTTTGACAGCTTATAGTTCATCCTAAGGCAGAAAGGTTATTTACAAGAGAAAAACAGTGAAACACAGTCCAGAAAATAAATGAGCATTTGTTTCTCATTTTTGTGGCTCGCTAATCAAGTCTTTTGAAGGCAAACTGAATAATTCCCATTTATTTCTCTCGCTTTTTTTTTTTTTTTTTTTTTTNTTGACACACCTGGGTTGAGGGAGCCTCAACTGGGGAATTGGCCCCATTGTACTGGCCTGTGGCCACATCTGTGGAGTATTGTCTTGATTTTTGGGCAATGTGGGATGGCTCAGCCCACTATGGGTGGTGCCGCCCTGGGCAAGTTGTTATATACCATATAAGAAGGCAGGCTGGGCATGGGCCTGGGGAGCAAGCCAGTGAACAACATTCCTCCATGGCCTGTGCTTCAGCTCCTGCTTCCAGGTTCCTGCCCTGAGTTCCTGCCTTGGGCTCCTTGAGTGATGAACCCAGGAGATGTAAGCTGAAAAAACCCTTTCCTCTCCAAGTTGGTGTCAGAGTGTTTTGTCACAGCAATGGAAGACAAACTATGACAGTGGTACATCTACACAATGGAATTCTATGTAGCAGTAAAGAAAGAGGACATCATGAACTTTTCACATAAATGGATGGAACTAGAAGCCATTATGCTACGTGTAGTAGCACAGTCCCAGAAAAACAAATGATGTATGCTTTCCCTCATTTGTTGCTCCTAGTACCAAATCTCTATTTATAAGGCAAACTGAATAATTCTTTTTTTTCCTTCTTTTTTTAGTAAATATAATGCCTGATGATACTCATCAACTTGCTAGGTAATGTAGAAAAGTAAAATAACATTGTTTCTTTACTTGCATACAATCCTATTACCAAAATGTAAAACCTTAAACATGAATTGGAATTAACCTAGAAAAAAACCAACTTAAAAATGAACCTACCATTTGACCCAGTCATACTTCTCCTTGGAATATACCCAAAGCACTCATCATACTGTAAAGATAAATATACAACCATGTTTGATGTTGCTCCCTTCATGAAAGCAAGGAAATTGAAACAACCTAAATGTCCCATAACTGATGAATGGATAATGAAAATGTGGTCAATCTGCACAATGGAGTACTACTCAGCACCAAGAAAGATGAAATACATTAAGTAGATCTAAAACTCACTTGATATGAAACTTTAAAACAGTTCTATGGAACCTCACACTCTAATAAGAATTGACTTCATGGTACTTTTAATTATCACTCGAGGATATTGGGCAGAAGATATGTGACACTAGCCAAGGCCATTTTATTTTCTTCATGAAAGATTAAGTTTACTTCTTACATTTTTCAAGTTAATCCATGTAAAAAATGTATCGATTTTTGTTGTAATTTATCTTTGTTTGAATCTCTCATTTCAAGTCCAATAGTGTAAGTTAAAAAAAGAAAAGATGAGATTATGAAACTTACAGATAAATGGATGGAACTAGAAATTGTTATTCTGACTGAAGTAACACAAAGGCAGAAGTCCAGGTGATGTATGTTCCACCTCATTTGTGGATTTTAGTACCAATCTCCTTAAGTGAGTATTTATCCTAATGTAAAGCCATAAACCAAGAAATTGGAAAGGATACATGGAGGTGAAACAAAATAAGATTCCTGAAAATGGGGACAGTAAGGAACTGAGGTTGCAAAGAGGTAAGTCGGGAGGGTGGGGATGTAGGGTTGGGAGGGGTGGAGGGTGAAATAAAGATAAATGGGGCAATGAAGGGGAGTGGAACAGGTCAGAGAGGAGGAGGGTGGGAATGATGGGGGTGCTGAGGCTGGGGAGGGAGGAGGATGGTGTTAAGAGAAGAAGGAACATGGATAATTGGACGTTGGGAAGCTAGGAAATCTAAAATGTAATGTGATGCCCCCGAGACCCACAAAACATTGACATATATAGTGTGAACATGAGTGACAGGTAGTACGACCTTGGGGTTGTGTGATGGGGAACAGTGCAAGACAGAGGACATCTCCCTTTTAATGGTTGGTGAGAACAATCCGAGTGATTCCCAAAGCAAAGCAGTCTCTCTCCAAAGCTCTTGATTATCTCCCAGAAATAAAATATAAATCTCTACTGTTCAGAACAAGACATGCTTAAGGGATAGGACTTAGATTAATGGAACAGGAACTGACCTGGAAGCCTTCTACCAGAAGTTAAGTGCTCATAATGCTGGACACTACATACTGCTAAGGATGAAAATCAATCAATGGTACAACCCAGCCCCATAGCATAACAATGATAATGAGTTGACCAGCAAACTACCATTATTATTGCAATAGAGGCACTGTTGTCTGGAGAATGGTCAACAAATATCTAATTGAACTTGGGACCTTCTCAATGGGAGCAAACCCATGAGAGCTACTGTAAACTCAGTCAAATGCACAGAGCTGGAGAGGGCATAGGGTATACAGAAAAGTCTATCACTGTCACATCTCTAGAAAAATGAAATTTCTTATAATCCACAAACTATGGAACCTTATGTGTACAGAAAAACAGCTATTCTTTGCACTGCAGAAACCCCAAACTGGTCAGACACAGAACATATACATCTGAAAAATCCCCATTCCTAGGAGAAAAATCTATGATTGAATCTCTACATGCAGAATGAGGGACAGAGAGAAAATAAGTACATTCCTCAGTTCTCACCTGTAAAGCTTCCTTATTCAATAGAGTGGGATGCAAACAGAAGGCCACAATAGCTAAGCTTCAAAGAATGGGAGCCTTGAGAGTCTGTATCCCTTGATGGGACCCCTATATTAAACCTTACCCAGCTATGGCTCAGGGATCATTGTGGATGAGGGGGTGGAAATATTGGAATGGCCAGGGGTTGTGCCTATAATTAGAGAATCAGTGGATTGCAGTCAACAGTAAGTTTTCACATGTGAACTTGTGGTAATGTGGATATCAGGCACAAGACCCATGCCAACTGGGACAAGGTTTCAAACTAATGCAAGATAAATTGTTGGGGGACTAACCCTGGACTGAGAACTACAAAAGACTAAGTACTTTAGTATGAGGAAGAGTATGCCTTACCTAAGATTGCTAGATTTGTTGACTAGACTCCAATGGATCTATTTGCACAGGACAATTGGGATTGGGAGGTTGATTGGATAGCACTTAGGTTGGATGTTTTAATGCATGATTTCTGACAATGAGTTGGGGTATTGGGGGAATTTGGTTTGATTGGGTATCCTTGTATGAGTTGTACAAAAGCTCAATTATATATACACACACACACACATATATATATATACATAAAATGAATATATATATATTTGATCTGTTTGGTCATGAAAGTAAGCACACTATAATTTGCACATAAGCATGTCTTTTGACATTCTCAAATAAAATTTACATTTGTTTAAGTTAAATATGAATGCCCTGAAGGCTAAAAATACAGCTATAGCCCTGGCTATTTTTTCATGGGGATAGGAAAGAAAACTTGCATAGGCAAAATCATGAAAGAAAACTACTACTGTAAACTTTTGTTCCATGTTGGAAACATATTTCTTGTTTTTCTGCTCTCAGAGAAGCTCAGCATGCTCAATATACAGAATGCTTCAAATCAGTTATCAGTAGATTCAAATGAGAGAATTTGGAGAATAGTTTGAGAGGGATTTTTTGTAAATGCCACATATGAGATGGTCTATAGTAAATCACCAGAAAGTGAAAGAGCAAAAATGCAACTACACTGATTTATGTTCTTATCTGAACATATTCACTACCATTTTGCACCAAACTCTTTGGGTATCTACTTAAGTTATAGAAATAATTTTGACAATTTTTGATTTTTCCAAAACAATTGTTTCTTGTAAGTTATTTTTAAAGATATTAGTGGTCATAATTAATCACTAGCTTAGTAGACAGATTTACATGCTATTTTTGAATTTACATATGATTTTGAACTTATGAAATGTTAAGAAGACTTAAATTTGAGGAGTTTGAGGTGTAACTTAGGACTTCAGCACATGCTTCACATGTATGAGGCACCTGGATTCTGTCTCAAAGACAGTGAGTTGGAGAGGAAAGAAAGGCAGAGGGGGATGATTATGATGATGATGAGGAGGAGAAGGAAGAGTGGGGAGGAGGAGAGGATGCAGAAGAAGAGGGGAGGATGAAGGAGATGGGGAGGAGTAGCAGGGACAAGAGGGGAGGAGGAAGAGGGGGATGCAGAGGAATCTAATAGCTTCTATGATTCAGTCTATGCTTTACTTACCACATGATTTTTCATGATGTACATTTGAAGTATAATTACCTGTATTTGAGAAAAATCACTAAAGATTGTATGAACAGGTGCATGTGTATCTGCATATATGTATATGTTTGTACATACAAAATTGTAAGCGTTGACTATTGAAATTAAATCATCATTAACAGAGTATATTAAAATTTAATTGCAGAATAAGTTTCTGAATTGTGTTTATTTACTGTTTTAATTTTTTTACTCACAAATGTAACTAAATAAAATGATAATTTCATGCATATTCTACTTAATATGTATGCATCTCATGGATATTTTAACTTGGTAAAATAATAATTATGTTACCAATGATGCTTTTTAATGTATTTTAAAGACATGATTATTTAGGATATATTTTTAAACCAATAATTGATATAACTTTGAGCACACTATATTCTTAATTTGAATGCAATTTTAAGCAAGAATGAAATTTACTTATAATTTCCTTTTAAATGAATTTAACTTTGTGGTAAATCTTCCAAATAAGTATCTAGAAAATGCAATGAGAAAATTATGTAAGAATTTAAATGAAAATCTACTGTCATTTCAATTATGCATGTTTTTCCCTAAAAATATTCAGCTCTAATTATCCAGAAAACACCCTGAAATGAATTTCAGCTTCAGTGTTAAAAATCAAATATTCAAGCAATTTTTGCTCACTACCCCCACATTCAAGCATTTTTGAAGATTGTGGAGCTAATGAAGTGTGGCTTCTAGTGGACTTGGAACAATTCTGTTAATTATTAGTAAGAGAGTGACTATGCAACTTTATTATCTCAAAACAAAATTTAGCATCAGAATGTCTTGGAATTTGTAGTTTTATATTTAAGTATTAAGGAGCATATATAATTGATAAATAGCTTACATTCTAGAAATGGAATCCTCTTTTGAGAGATATAGGTTCTCTAATAATACTATTAATATTTTTTTTCATGCTTTCCCCTGGTAAAAAAAAAAAAAAGAAAAATTGAGAAAAAAAACACAAGCTTTTGGATGATGTGCAGAACTCAAAATGTTACAAAAGGAGTTTCTAATATTGCTCTGATTTAAAACAAATATACAAAAATGTGTATATGATATAACTAAATGCAAGTTGAGAAAAGGGACAAGACACAAGGATAGTCTATGAGGAAAGTAAAGCCCAAGAAGGAATAGAGTTATGGGGTCTATATCAGGATGGATGAAGTATATAGTTCTCTGTTGGCTTTTATGTCTATATGTTTTTCTTGCTTTCATATATGCATATATATTACATATGTTATATATACACATACACACAAATGTATATTTTCATATATGTATCATAATTTTGTAAACTTACATATACATATAGCATATACATCCTACAAATATATGCATATATATATATATATATATATACAGATACATACACATGCACACAGATTATATAGGTAAATATGGGCGTGGTGGTGTATGCCTTTAATCCTAGCATTAGGGAGGCAGAGGCAGGTGGATCTTTGTGAGTTCAAGGCCAGCCTGGGTCTACAGAGTGAGTTCCAGGTCAGCTGGAGCTACAGGGAGATCCTGTCTCAAAAACACCAAAAAAATAAATAAATAAAAGAAGTTCTTTATGCAGATATTTTCCAGATACACACCTAATAATGTAGTTATTTTAATATCTATTTTAACTCCCTCACCATCAAGGTTCAAGGACAATTGCAGAAGAGGAGGTGGAAAGAGTATGGGAGTGGAAGATGGGGAGGAGTCCTAGGAAATGCTGTCATCTGTACATAATATGGCTATCTCAATCACAAGCACAGGCAGCTAGGGTTACCTGAGTAAGACATACACACAGTATATGGGGTAGATGATCTCCAGGCTTTACCAGGGAGTGCCCCTCAGGTACTACCACATACGGTCTTGCTATTGGCAATGGATAGTAGCTGGGAGAGAGAGTGGCTCTCTACTGAATGCATGTGCTCTGGTAGGTGCACCAGTAGATGGACTTACACCTGCACTCAAATGGGTGCACTAACAGGATTTAGTGGCTTATCTAGAAAAAGAGAGAGATGAAAAGTTGGGAGGGGACTTTTTTGGTGGGGGAGAGTTTAAGTGTGGAAATGGCAGTTTGATTTGGTCATCTTTTATATGCATGAAATTCTTAAAAATAATGAAAAAAAATCCTCCTGGCATGTATTGTGCACTTTTTAATCCCAATCCTAGGGAGGCAGAGGCAGGTGGATAGAAGCTTTGTGATGGATGACACCCTGGTTCACATCATGCAGGCAGTGATTATAGAGACCCTGTAAACAGTAAACAAAACAAAAGGAAGGAAGCAAGGTAGAAAGGAAGGAAAACAAGAAAGAAGGAAAGAAAGAAAGAAAGAAATGAAAGAAAGAAAGAAAGAAAGAAAGAAGGAAAGAAAGTAAGAATAAAAATTCCTCAGTATGAGAGCAGTAAATACAGTGTAGTAGACAGACAGGACTCTTTGTGGGCTCAGTGGATGGATCCAAGCTAAAGGGGATTTGGAAACACAAATAAGACTCTATAGGCCTTATATATACACATACAGAAACATATACATATCATATGAATAAGCATGTATATGAGTGCATTAAATTAGGTAGGGACAGTGAGGGAGGTGTGGAGATGAGGGGATCTAAATATTATGAACTACATAGTATTAAAATGACAAAAATTCAACAAAAATCCTGGAATCAGGAAAGAAAAACTTCTATTTCATTATTTTCATTTATATATCCTAATCTATTACCTGCATGTGTGTAGTGCAATGCCTGTGGAAGTTAGAAGGCACTGGAGCCCCCAGATCTGGAGTTATGGATGGTTGTTAGCTGCGACACAGGTGTTGTGAATCAAACCCAGGTCCTCTGCAAGAAGAGTCATTGCTTTCAACTGTGGAGCCATGTCTTCAATCCCTGTGGTGTTTTGAATGAGTGTCCCCCATAGGCTTTAAGTATTCAGACATTTGTCTCCAGCTGGTGCGGCTGTTTTTGGAGGTCTTACAAGGTGTGGCCGTGCTAGAGGAAGTATGTCACTGGGGGCAGGCTTAGTGAGTTTAACAAGCCTCATGGTCTCCAGTCTTGCTCTCTTGGCTTCCTGTGCTCATTGCAAGATGTGACCCTCTGCATGCTGCTCCAGATCCAGCCGCCATGCCTCCTGCCACAATGGACTCTAATTCCCTGGAATTGTCAATCGTAAGCTCAAATTAACTCTTCCTTTTATAAGTTCCTTGGTCATGGTGTTTTATCACAGCAACAGAAAAGTGACTAATACAGTAATTTGGTACCAGAGAGTGGGCTGTTGGCTGTGAAGAACCTGACCATGTGGATGTTTGGAGAAATGTGGAAGAGTTTGGAACTTTGGGCTAGAAAAGCTGTTGACTACTGTAAGCAGAGCTTAAGGGGCCATTCTAGTAGAAGCCTGGAAGAAAACATGGCTGCAAAAAATGTAGTTCCAGAGGAAAATACAGACTTAGGCAGCAACTGGGATATTTTGCCAGCAGCCCAAATGTTTGCCTGATGCTAAGTTGAAAAGCAATGGACTAATGTCTTTGGTGGAGGATATTTCAAGATAGTCTAACATAGAAATGGTGGGTAGAAATGGTGGTGTGGCTTTTAATTGTGAATATTTTGCAGATCTACAGTGAAAAAGAGCAAATGGGGCAGAAGGAAATGCAGAATGTACAGTTTGGATCTGAAAAGTACACTAGGAAGATTAAAGGTGTGGCCAAGGCTTGTGAAGGAGAGGCTCCCTTTCATAAGGACACTAAAATGATTAAGGAGAGGCCTGGAGATTTACAAGTAAACAAAAGAATCAGTACCTTCAGGGAAAGACCACACCCAGCTAATCCTCCAGCTTTTGAAAGGAAAATACTGAAAGCGTTTTCTACTCCAACAAGTCCAGGGCAGAGAAAAATTGCAAATGTGGTTAAAGTAGGAGAGAGTCCATTCCGAACTTGTAGCCAGATTTGGCAATTTCATTCACGTGGTTCTGGCTTTAGAGGCATGAAGTTCGCAAGAGTGAAGGGGTCTTCAGTTCTTCCTCCACGGTTTCAGAGAGCTGCCAAGGTCAGGCAGAGTGCAGCAGGGGTGTCCCTGTGTAAAGAAGGCCCTGATAGGCCATTGCCTGAAGCTGTGAATGTGAAGTCTGGTTGGCAGCGGAGTCCCCAAGAAGACATTCGAGATGCCAGATCTGTGAGATATTTGCCAAGGAGAGCTGCATACAGGGAGTGGTACCAGCCTAAGAAAGAGATGAGTGTTGCAAGCAAAGCTGGAAGAGCTGAGCCATCTAAGCCCTTTGGAAGTCAAGTCCCAGAAGTTGCACATGGAGCTACTGGACTTGGAGTTTGGCCTGCTGGTTTTCGGTCTTGTTTTGGTCCAGTATTTCCTCACTATGCCTCTATTCCTCCCTTTTGGAATGGGAATGTGTATTCAGTTCCACTGTACGTTGAGAGTTTGTAATTTGCCTTTTGATTTTACAGGAGCTTACAGTTAGGAGATTGGCCTGAGTCTCCGAAAAGACTTTGGACTGTAGACTTTTGAATGGCATTGAAACTGGTAAAGACTATGGGGACTTTTCTTTTTTTTTTTTTTTTTTTTTTTTTTTTTTTTTAATTTATTTCGGTATGTGTATGACTGTACTGGCTGCATGCAAGTCTGTGCACCCATGTCGTGCAATGCCGCGGAGGTCAGAAGAGGGTGTTGGATTCCCCTGGAATTGGAATTCTCCTGGAATTGGAGTTTCAGATGGTTCTCGGCTGCCATGTGGGTGTGGGGATCGAACCTGGGTCCTCCGTAAGACCGGTCAGTGTTCTTAACCACCAGGCCATCTCTCCAGCCCCTATGGGGACTTTTAAGGTTGGTCTAAATGCATTTTGCATTTTATATGGTCAGGAGCCTATGGGAGCCAGGGAGTGGAATGTGGTGGTTTGAATGAGTGTCCCCCATAGGCTGTAAATATTCAGACATTTATTTCCAGTTGGTGGCGCTGTTTTTGGAGGTCTTAGAAGGTGTGGCCATGCTAGAGGAAGTATGTCACTGGGGGCAGGTTTAGTGAGTTTAACAAGCCTCATGGTCTCCAGTCTTGCTCTCTCAGCTTCCTGTGCTCATTGCGAGATGTGACCCTCTGCATGCTGCTCCAGATCCAGCCGCCATGCCTCCTGCCACAATGGACTCTAATTCCCTGGAATCATCAATTGTAAGCTCAAATAAACTCTTCCTTTTATAAGTTCTTTGGTCATGGTATTTTATCACAGCAACAGAAAAGTGACTAATACAGTCCCCAAGAAAATGTTTTAAATTAGTATTAAAAGACATGTAACCTTAGCTAGACAAGTTTCACAGGCTTGTCATATCATAACTTTGGAGGTGTAGTTATATAAATTCATGTTTTTCAGTGATTTAACAAATATAAATTTGTATCCAAATATTTGTTGTACTTAATGTAACCATAAAATAAAAAAAGAGTTTGAAGTCATCCTCAGCTACAGAAGAAGCATGGAGTTAGCCTGGGGGGTCTGAGACCCTATATCAAAACAAGGTAAAAACCAAGAAAAGCAACCATAGATCTGTAATCTAAGAACAGATAAAATGTTAAACAAGCAATAAAGACCAAGCAACAAGGTCCCTGTTGGTGTGGCTTTTTTAATCTTCTAATGAGAATAGTCCAAAGCTGAACAGAGAAGAACTTCTCAGAATTAGAAATCTAAACACCAAAACAGATGGTAGACCTAGAGATAAGTTCTTCTGAACTTCGCACCGATGGGTTAGGCTCTTCTTACCAGTGTGTTCTCACTGTCTGTCAATAACAGAAAAGACACTGGAGAATGAGGAGGGTTTTTTTTTATAAAGCAAATATTTTGAAAACTATATTTCTATGACAATAATGTGGATTCTGCAGCAAATTATAGAAATTAGAAAATTATTTTATTTTGACTTTCAAAGTAAATGTATTTCTTAGAAAAGGGTGTTCATTAACATTTACAATGGAGAAATTGCCGTTAGTTGTTAATTTTTGGGGTATGGGTTTACATCAATAGACCAGAGTGACAGTAGAATATTAAAGTGTTTACATAAATCTACTTGGTGCACTTTTGGGCAAAATATTAAAAAAAAATTGGGGTGGTAGACATGATCAATGTGCAATAATACAAAAGTCTCTAATAGTATTATGCAGGATTATATCCTTTTCTATACACATGGCATGGAAGAAGTAAAATTTATCCTGTGTCTAGATTACAGTCTCCTTTCCAGTTCTACCAAAAGCTATATGGTAAAATTGCTACCTTAGTGTCAGGTTTGTGTTCCCCAGTGCACAGTACAGAAATATGGGGAGTGGTTAGAACAGGGTTGAGATATGGGAGAGGATTGAAATACGATCAAAATATATTGTATAAAACTCACAAAAGTTCAATGAAAAAGTAATGCAACAAGGAAAGAAATACAGCAAATGCTGGCAAGAGTATGGGGAACAGGGAACTATCATGCGCTGTCAGCTAGCCGTTTCTCAAAAAACTTTACATAGATCTACCATGTGACCCAACTACAGCACTACTGGGCATATGCTCAAAGAGCTCTATTTCCTGCTCCAGTGGCACATGATCATCATCATTCACAGCAACTCTATGCACAATAGTTAAGACATGGGAACAGTTTCGATATCCATCAATGGATGAAGGAAAAATGGAGATGTGATACCTATATACAATGCAATCGTATTCGCCTGTAAAGAAAAAAGAAAATATGAAAATTATAGATTCACATGCAACTCTAAAACATCATCAGAGAAGTTTCTTTGTGCAGTAGGTGTCAGCTAACATTGTAGCTTACAACTTGACAAAGTATAGAGAATAAGTGACCGTGAAAAACAACGCCATATTTGGATGTCCTACATCATAACTCTTCCTCAAGGTTCAGGGACCATGATGGAAAAGGGACAGAATGATTGTAAGAGCCAGATTTTAGTGGGAGGAATACAAGTGTCTTCTGGAAGTTACAGGACTGCAGCGTTCATGAACTCACCACGGACACAAGATTTGCCCAAGATCAAGCCAGGAAATGTTCTACCATGAAGATAGGTATTCATGAAACCTTTACCCCTAATTGAGGAGCTGTGGAGAGCTAATGGCTTCCAGATTAGGGCTTTGTCTGTGTGTGTGTGTGTGTGTGTGTGTGTGTGTGTGTGTGTGTGTGTGTTTTGAGACAGGGTCCGCCTGTAGTTCCAGTTGCCCTAGAACTCTGAATGTAAACCAGGCTAGCCTTGAACTCACAGAGATCGCCTGCCCCTGACTCCCAAATGCTGGGATTAAAGGGAGTTTTTTTTTTGTTTGTTTGTTTGTTTTTTTTTTTTTTTTTTTTTTTTTTTGTCTTTTTTTGAGACAGGGTCTCCCTGTAGCCCCAGCTGTCCTGGAACTCACTCTGTAGACCAGGCTGGCCTTGAACTCACAAAGATCCGCCTGCCTCTGCCTCCCAAGTGCTAGGATTAAAGGCGTGCGCCACCACGCCCGGCGGGAGTTTGTTTTTAAGTGTGGCTCCTGGTACAGTGACCACAGTGCTGCAGATGGTCCAGTAACCAGAAGTATATGGATAGCACGGTGTGGAACTGATTGGCTACTAAATTATTAAAAAGAGGACACAAGAAAGTGGGTAGAGAAATTGGAGTGGATAGCGGAGTTGAAGCGGGAAGTTTGGGATGAGTACGATCAAAAGATCGAATGTGCTGGAAGAGACCCCAGCATGCTGGAAAATGGACATGATCACCCTCAGTCCCATGAAGATAGCGTGAAGCTGCTTTCCCTTAAAACCTCTCAGGAGTCTGGCTAGCACTCTGCACAAGGGCAAACCACGAGGTGACAGCTTAATGGATCCTCCCTACATCTGGACAATAAATATGCTTGATTTTTAGCCTCTGTGTGCCCCGGGGTAGAAAGGACAAAGTCCTGCGAAGTCATTCCTAACTTGTCTTTTCAGCAGTCTGCACCAGTTGCCTGTCCCAGCGAAGGAACCATATGCAGTAATTTGATAAAATCAAAAGAATGTTGGATCTCTCCTGTCTTTTGAGAAGTCGTAAAACAGAGTATTCCAGTTTTATAGGAACAGTCCTAAGATGCACAAGCGTGAGCACTGAGTCGACAGTCTATACAGGCAGATGAGCTTTCTGTGGGCACTCCTCTCAGTTTAGAGATTCCAGGCCTGATAACCTTTGCCCATAAAACATGCCTACTTTCTTTGCTTATGCTTATTACCTAATGTTTGTATTTAATGGTTGCCACTATATTAATGCAGGAGAATGCTGCAAGTGTTATTAAATACTGTTTAACTCTCGTGTGTGTGTGTGTGTGTGTGTGTGTATGTGTGTGCGTGTGCAGTGTGGAATTCTCAAAGAAGATGAATATATACTAAACTTAAAAATTGCACAACAAAAACTATGACTGGATCAAAGAACTGACTGAAACAGTAAACTTCTGCCTAAACAATAAACCTCTGCAGAGAAAAACTTTAAAAAAAAAAAGATGCAAGATATGTATGGCAGAATACGTGAACTGGGGTGGAGGGCATGGAAAAGGGAGTGTGTCTAAACTGGACCGAGAAATGATATATGAAACATACAAAACATCAATAAAAATATTTTATTTAAAAAAGTAAAGTGGAAAACTAAAAAATTGAACCTTTAACAAACCTTTAAGAGTAAAAGTTTTCAAAAATTTGAACTGAATGTGCAAGAAGTTACACAGCCTTGCTCATGTTTGGGGGATCATTACTACAGCATTCAATCCCAAATAAGCATGAAACTACTGTTGTATCTCCTAAGAAGAAAATATATATATATATATATATAGACAACACACACACACACACACACCACACACACACACACAACTATATATATATATATATATATAATATAATATATATATATGTATATATGTCAAAGGAGGGCCTAGCCTGCCAAGATGGGTAAAAATGTTACAAAATACAGGATCGAGATCTGCAAGAGAATCTTGGTCAAAAGAATTATGAAGTTAATATTGTATAAAATCTGAAAAGAAAGATTGATTGACAACATATAGAATGATAAAATACCAAGGAATCATAAAATCGAAACATAAAATCGAAATGTTGGCTATTAGTTGTGAAGTGATCAAAATAAATGTGATGATTTATTATTTTAATACAAATGGTGGAAAAATGAATACATACTTCCATTTGTTAGAGGGTGCTGAGAATGGTTTTGCTTATACTTGTCATGCATTAAAATGTTGACTAATTGAAAAATTTTGAATGATGTCAATAGTACATATAGCACAGTTGTTTTTTACAGACTAGGTAATACATAACCTTTTGCTTTGTTTATGTTCCATTATTTTGTGTCATGGTTTTTCTATAATTGCATTGTGAAAAACTGAATACTGCTCTAATATGAAATGTAGAGAACAAATCTCATAACTGTAGTTGTATGAGAGAAATCACTAAATGACACAGTAGTTTCCAAACTATACTTTATATCTTGAAAATATTTATTTTGTATATTACTTAAGGTTATGGTTTGCAAGGAAAATGTAAAAATGTTTGTATTAACACTATTATATGTTTTAATACCCAAATATTGCTATTAAAATATGTATCATCCAGGGGCTGGAGAGATGGCATAGCGGTTGAGAGCGCCGACCGCTCTTGCAGAGGACCCGGGTTCGATCCCCAGCACCCACATGGTGGCCGAGAACCATCTGAACTCCAATTCCAGGAGAACTCCAGTTCCAGGAGAATCCGAGACCCTCTTCTGACCTCCGCGGCATTGCACGACACAGGTGCACAGACTTGCATGCAGACACTACATTCATACACATACAGAAATAAAAAAAAAATATGTATCTTCCAAAATATATTTTCAAATTTTTACTGTGCTTCTACAAGATCCTTTTTTTGATGTTCATAAATACTAGAAAGATTTCAATAAATATTCATAAGTATAAGTGGACATTTGGCTCTGCTTACATTTCTGAAAGAATCTCAAGCCATCTATAAATGCTGTGCTTAAAACCTATTAATACCTTATTTCCATGAGAGGTAAAAAACTCAAAGTACTCATATAACGTTGTTAACTTTTTCGGTAGATATTTTAACAAAGAGAATAATCTATACATATATCTGTGTGTATTGATATAAACTACATATATATGCAATTATGTATATTTATATATAATTTACTATAAAACATAAAACAGAAATATTACTGTTGAGGTTGTATAAACTTAATAACTATATTTGTGGCTCTATGCCTCTGAGTGAAAATTGCAGTCTTATTCAGAATTTTCAGATGTAGAGAATGTTGCATCTAGTTGCACAGTGAAAGCTTACTGATATTTTCATTTTAAAAGAAAGTGGAAAGATTCTTTATCCTATTGCAGATATATTTGCTCATCCATATTGATTATTGTGATTATTCACAACAACCAGGAAGTAGAAACAACCTAAATGTCCATCAACTGACAAAAGAATTAAAATTTGTGTAGAAACAGTGAAATGTTATTCAGCTGTGAAGAAAAAAAAAAGGTAAATTAATGGGGCTGGAAATAATAATTTGGGGTGAGGTGACCCAGAGCCAGAGAGAAGTCTGAAATGTTTGCATATGTTAATGCTAGCTTCAAATCTTTCAATACGTGTGTTTATGTTGAAACACTCACTGAAGTCAAGAAACTATTAAGGGGCTTTCCAAACAAAGAAGATACCACTCAGGTAGCATGAATGGGGGAAAAGGAAATAATGAAAAAGGAAGTCGTAAGTGGAGTGGAAAATGCAAAACACATTTAAATGAAGTTTCCCAATAACAATGGGGCAATGCCTCTACTAGGCACCATAATCAAAGACAAAACTCAGTGCCAGATATAGAGTTCCTCTTTACCAGTTTTGGTCATTATGGTCCTTAGATGCCCCAGGCATTGCAGGCTATTGCATGGCTCTTGGTTACACTCCAGAATTTGATGGGTATATTCTATTGTTGAAGATGGCCAATGCTTGAATATGTGTGGAACATGGAGAAATCAAGCTGGCTCCCACTTGGAAGTTTTGTCCTTATTGGCCAGGTTTATTAATTTATTAATGCTGGGAGGCTCTGTGCATGCTACTTGGGGAGAAAATTAATCAATAGTCTTACTCAGCTGTAAACATTGTAAGCTACAGTAGCGAACAACATGGCAAAGTATACCTAAGTGTACAAAGAGGGATGAACGTTGTAGGAGTAACCAATTATATTCTGGTTTTAAAGCCTACTGCACAAGGCTGAACTCATGCCTGGTACCATTAACTCAGCCAAAAACCAGTGCTGGCTAGAACTTAAATCCCACAGGTTAACATCATACTGTTTTCTGCTAAATAGGCATAGCAATAAACTGAACCTTAAGTTTTTCACCTTTATACTCATAGATTATTGCATCTCTTTGCTCCCATCAGAGACGTTTCTTTCTAGAGTAGAAGACAATATAGAGACCTCAACTAGTAAACATAGAATAGACTGTGATGTGCCTCACTCTAAATGGAACGTCCATACAACAAGTTTTCCTTCTAAGACTCAAGGATCATTGTAAAGGAGGTAGAAAGACTGTAAAACCCAGAAGTCCTGAAGATCTGCATTGGGACAGTTTTTGTGGGACATGACCGGGCTGGTGTATACATGAAGCCACAGCTGTTATGACAGTATTCTCAAGGTTTGCACCACATCATACCAGACAAAATTCCAGCCTGATGAGAGACAGGCTCATGAACGCCATGGCTAGCTGAGGAGCTGTTTAAAACTCATGGCTGTTTTGAAATGGAGAGTCAGTTTTCTTCAGTGATATGGCCCGTGAAAGGCTCTAGTAGATCTCCCTATGCCCTACATGTATAGGCACCATTAGGTGGATTTACTGGGTTTAAAGAAAAAGACACATTAAATTGTGAAAAGTGAAATGTGATAATGGGGTGGATAAGTGAAGACTTGGAGGAGATTTTATTCTGACACATTATATGCCTGTATTAAATTCTCAAGCATTAAAAAATTGAAAAGTAAAAGCATTAAGTTGTATTAAAAATAAATTAAAATAAAGAAAATAAAAGGAGAGAGTTTTTGCTCCTTCTCTTCCTCTTGCTGCTGTTTTTAGTCAAAGTTACTATTTTTCTTAGAAAGTTAACCAACTCTTGGGGCTGGAGAGATGGCCTAGCGGTTAAGAGCGCTGACCGCTCTTACAGAGGACACGGGTTCGATCCCCAGCACCCACATGGCGGCCGAGAACCGTCTGAAACTCCAATTCCAGGAGAACTCCAGTTCCAGGGGAATCCGATACCCTCTTCTGACCTCCGCGGCAATGCACGACATGGGTGCACAAACTTGCATGCCGACAGTACATTTGATTCACATACAGAAATAAATGCCGGGCGTGGTGGCACACACCTTTAATCCTAGCACTTGGGAGGCAGAGGCACGCGGATCTCTGTGAGTTTGAGGCTAGCCTGGTCTACAGAGTGAGTTCCAGGACAGCCAGAGCTGCAGGGCCTGTCTCAAAAAGACCAAAAAAAAAAAAAAAAAAAGTTAGCCAATTTGTTTTTCATTTGTTCATTATTTAAAAATTTGTTCCTTTCTGTCTTTGTCTGTCTCCATTCTAATTTCTCAACCCCCTATTAATTTTAATATTTATATAATATAGTACTACTATATATATGTTATAATCCACATATGAAAAATAAATTTTTGTCTTTCTGAATCTGAGTCACCTCAGTTAATATTAATAGTAATTTCCAGATCAATTCATTTTCCTGCAAATTTTATAATTTCATTTGTCTCCACACCCAAGCGAAATTCTCTTGTGTATAGGTGGCACATGGAAGAGGAGGATAAGCAAATATATTTGGAAAATTCCATAATGAAACTTACCTTTTGTATGCTGATAAAATTAATAGAAATACCCATAAAAGAAGGAAATTTAACTAAGTGTCAACTTGTACAGAAGATGTACAAGCATCCCTGGGTAACTGCATGATATTTAATGGTAGATTTTGTAGTGAAAGGATTTTGAGGTGAAATAAAATCTGATTTCTTTGGGTCACATTTGCATTCTAATTCTCTAGCAAACCTCTGATTTCCTTTTTACTCTCAGCAATTTTTACTAGTGTTTTTCAGAAATTGATGTATACCAGTAGACTAGCTTTGGAACTAAAGTTCCAGTACAATATGAAAAACCTTATCGTTCATTTTATGGAGTATCTCCTTGTTTTAATGTTTTATGTATCTGGACTCAGTTGTGTACCTTTAATCAGCAGGGGTGCAGAAAATATTTGCAAATTCTGAGATAAATGTACAATATTAACTAAACATCTAGATAATAAGAAGTCAGAAAAATCAGGAAAGCAGAATGTTTGTAAATGTATGACAATTATCCTTAAAACTAAAGTACAGATAAATTTCATGGTAGGGTTCACATTTTCTTATAAATTCAGATTTATGTGTGCAACAAATTATTAGTATTTACATGTTCATAAAATATAATTAATGTTTTAATAATAGTATAGTACCTAAGTACAATGAAGTGCACAATAGTGGCTTTAGAAATAAATGTCAAAAAATCTTATTTTTAATTCTGATTTTCTAATTCAACTAATTTGGACAGGATGAGTAAAAATGCAAACAATCTAAAATCTTTTGGTGTATAAGAAACCAAGGATCATGTTATAGAAATGAAGGAGTTACAGAAAGATGTTGCCTTTATTCTCACTGTCAAAAATATAGTGTTAGATACACACAATACACAATGCTTGCAAAAGTAACACGCAACACACACACATGCACACAAATGTTAACCTGTATTTGTTTTTTTTCAATGAACACGTATGAAAAATCTAGTATTTCTCTTCATTTGGAACAATTCATTTTGACTGATTACCAAAAAAATTGACAATCCCAATACACTGTGCAAACTTAATATTCTGTATTCAGAACACACTAATGGGTGTTGAGCTGTGTTTATAGATGAGTAGAGAAAACTGACCAGATCCTAATATTTTGCTTACTATTTGGGTACAAATACCACAAAACATCAATTAGAATATTTCAAAATTATCACACAGAAAGGTAATGTGTTTAGTGGAACAATAATGTTATCTAATTCAAGATAACCTTGCTTGTTATCTGAAATCTACATAAGAAATAGAAGAGATAGGACTGGAGAGATGGTTCAGAGTTTAAGAACACAGAGAATCTGATTTTGGTTCTCAGCAGCCACACCAAGTGCATCAATTCTACATGTAATTCCAGTTTCAAGAGCTCCTACACCCTATTCTGACCTCTGTAGCCACTACATGCAAGGGGTGCACATACAAACAAGCATACACATAAATACACATAACAGTAAATGAATATAGTAAAGAAACAGAAAATAAAGCTAAATTATGGGAGGAGCAATCCCTATACCTGGAAAAGACCCTTGTCTGGTTATCAGAACATATGACCTCTCATTTCAGCTTGGATAAGAAGTAAGTCAAAGAAATATTTTCAATTATTCTTACTTTTCTCCTATATAAGAAACCCATTTAATCTCCAAAAATTATATAATAAATTAAAATTTAATCACATGATTTTAATATAAAAAATATAAAATCAATTTCAGTCTTTCTGCGTTTACTGAAATTGTTGTATGAATGGGTTAACTATAGTTTTCTCCATTTTTTCTGCTAATTACATGTACTCAAGTCTTACCTGAAAATATTGAATTTAACTAATTTGTTTTTCAAAAGGGAAACTAGAAACAGACTTCTTCCCACAGAAAATTTATTAACAACAATAAGTACTTGATTAAATGCTTTAAAACAATGAGCAATGTTCCTTTTCATATAAATAACCAGAAAAAGAGAATTTTGTCTTTTTTCATAGCCCTAATTACACAAAATAGTTTGTTGTAAAGACACCACTTCTATGAGGAGGTATTCATTGTAGACATACAGAATGAAAACCTACATTTACAAGAAAAATAAAGCAAATTACAATTGTAACTAACTGCGTATTTTCATAAATTCTTAATAAAAAGCTGTCTGACCATATATCCAATTTCTATTCTTGAATAGGTGTTCACAGTTATCAACTATACTTTTAAAAGCCCTCATACAACAATATTTTTTGTTTTAAATCTTGCATGTCACACCTTCAGCAATCAGTTGAAATTGTGAAGCTAAGATAAATTAAAAATATAAAGGAAAGCAACATTGACCATAGAATTTGACTTCAAAAGTGAAAATAATTACAGGGGTGTTTTAGAATAAGACCATGTTGATAATTAGAGATCAAGACTCAATCAAAATTGCCACGATGATTAGCTTTTCCTGTACCACATCACATCCATTGGTTTCCATTCAAAGATGAAAGTTATAAAGGATGAAGAGACAGAATGTGAGGCAGGAAGAATTGCCTTGGAATCTGATTTAATTGACTAAGATGTCCAAATGCTGATACTCCTAATTATCAGCCATTCCCTTTGTGTTTTGGTAACACATATCCTTATGCACTCTATGTCAAACGGAACTATTTTATTCACATCTGACATTTCAAAGTTTCCATGTATGAATTCTCCTAGTCTTAAGTAGGTGTCACAATTTCTTATTTTCTTGCTAAGCATATTTCTTTTTCCAACATCTAGAGCTCCATGATGCAAGAAGTCATACTGTCGATCTGCTGTACCGGTATTCACTTTAATTTTTTTAATTATAGTTGGATTTTCAAATATAATAAAAAAGCTATCTCCTAATGAGGGAGGTTTTCCCCAAAAGTATTCATCAACACTGCTGTACGCCTTGCTTGCTTGATAGTTTTCAAACACATTCATGTTGGTATAGAGGTTTGCTGGGGGATTATCCGGAATGTCAAATGACTCCTCTTCAAAGTCGTCATCTTTAAGTTTATTCTCCGTTCCTCTAAAAGATGAATAATAACCCATGTGCTGAAAGAGAGATGGTTTAAATCGGATCACATTTTTCTGAGCCAGTAGATTTCGGAAATGATTCAATAGCCAGTCACAAGGCATTTCTTGATAGAACATTAATAAAAAGTGTGCCAGACGTGGAAGATCATGAGAGTGATAGAGTTTACCAATGTAGCCAAGCTTAGAGAACTCAAGAGTTACCCAGTATGTCCCTTCTAGGGATGCGATGACTTTCTTGATGGCAGTTAAAAAGTTTTTGGAACACCGCACATCGTCTTCAAGCATTACATAATATTCTGAAGTATTGGCACAAAAATTAAGCAGAAAAGCATAATCTACATTTTGTTTGGAACGAAATCTGACTCTATCTGCTGGGTCATTGTAATTTCTTTTAAGACCATCTAGAGTTGGGTAATATTCTTCTGGAGCCTGTATAACCATTAATCTCCCTGCAATGATATGATGGGCAAATTTCTGTGTAATGTCTTGAACCATGGCATCACGCCAGGATGAATTAAAATCTGCTAGATGCACCACCACTGAAATTTCTTTCAGTTCTTCATAGCTGGATTGTTCAAAAATTGACTTGATTGTATCAAGTAAATAGTTTCCTTTTCTTCGTTTCACTGATGAAAGTCCAATTGTAAGATACCCTAAACAAAAGAATTCACAGGAAAACAAAACAAATATGAGTATGTTTTGAATAACACAGTAATAGAAAAGAAAGAAATGAATATTCATTTCCTGTAGTCTTATAACCAGGATAAGTAAATCTAGCATTATTATGTTTAAAATATTTTTTTATTTAAATATAAAGGTAATATATACAAGGGCTATATGTGTCTATGCATAATTCTTGTTTTGTACAGATTATATACAAAAATTGTATCTAATGCACAGTCTTGCATGGATCCTATACCAGAATATTTTTTATGAAAAGTAAAATGAAAGTAGTTTAAAACATTATATAATATTCTGATATATTCTTGTTAGAGAAGAGAGATAGATATTCAGATATCTGGCAAAATAAATCTAAAAAGAAGTGGGCATGGCAGCTCACAACATACTAGCATACAGATGTCCAGGTCAGCCTGGTTTACACTCAGACTCAAAGCAAAGTAAAAATAACAGCTTCACAGAAAATAAAAACAACAACAAATAACAATACCTGTCATAGTAAATGAGAATTTATCAGCAAGGCTGTCAAGTTAGTCTCAAATTACCATGCGAAAGAAAAATAAGAGTGGCTACAACTAAATTTCACCTTTAAAGTTCCCAAAGAACAGATCATGTATTTTCAATTATCATTGGTGATATAATTATGCTGTACTAGAGGAATTTGTACATGGACTTCATAATATTATTTTGAAATTTAAATAATCTATTAGAAAATGAACAGGACAATAATATATATTTGATAAAATTTATCTCTGGTCAAATGAATGATATATGGTTAAAGACATGAAATTAAAAGATGTTTTAAACTAATTTATCCTGGAAAAAATGTCTTAGATTTAAAATCAAAAAATAGACATCCTGATTTTATTTTTGTAAATATTTATTAAATTTTATGTATTTCATACAGAACATTTTAATCATCCTTATGATTAATCATTCTTCATTGGCACCCTCAAATAGCTGCTTCCCATACCGGTATTTATGCATTCTATCATTTATGTTTTGACATGGGATATTTGTAAGGAAAAACAGCTAATTTCTGGCAATGTTAGATGTATTTCTATTGAAATATTTTTTCACTTTTTAAAGATCTGATTTTCACATGACTAAATATAATTTCTGAATGACCATATAAGAAAAAAATAAATGTTAACATGATAAAGGTTATTGAATTAATTTGGCACTTACATAATATGATTTTAAAAATATATTTGAAAAATCGCTTCTAAGAATGAGGGCATACTAGAAAACAGGATACATACAATATGTGTATAATCTGTGATAAATGTTTATAAAAATGTACTATCAAGAACTCACTCAAAATTGGTTTAGAAATTATAAAATCAAATCATCGAAGGTTGGAATATAATAACATAAGATTAGTATATTTTATTTTAAAGCAAATTGGTAGTTATTTCTTATACAGTCCTCCCGCAAATTATTGAGTCTCAAAAACATTTTTATATTTATATTTATTGATTCAGTAGTACTTATAAATGTTGAAGAAATGTCTCAAAGTGTATATTTTGAAACAAATCTTTTAATCTCTTGTTGATAGGTAAATGAAGCAAATTTGGCTATTTTTATATTTTATTTATTATTTTGATTTTATGTGTACGAGTATTTCGCCTGCATGTACGTAACCGCACCACATACATGCAATGCCCACAGAAGGCAGAAGGAATTGTTGGATCTCCTGGAACCAGAGTTATGAATGGTTGCTACCCACCATGTGGATGCTGAGAATTGAACCCAAGTCCCCTGAAAGAACAGCAAGAATTATTAATCTCTGAGCCATTTCTCCAGTCCGTTTTTCATTATTTTTAAAAAACCAAAATATTTTATGGATTTTTCATTGACAAGCCTAAAGATACTTACGCCTTCTTTGTAAAGGTGTGGTAGCTAGATAGCGGTAGGTGACATTTATGGATCCTGAGAAGTTAGATAAATCCTTGAATGTGTGAAAGGAACGTTCAGAATTAAGTTGATGTGCGGCAGTTTCCCTCAGTAGTTGCTTATCTCTTTCCTAAATGCAAATAGAAAATAGAATAAATTCACAGATTAAATGAACTTTTTCTTTAAAAAAATGAAGACAATGTATGTACTGTGGAAAATCATGTAAGACTCAATAACTTGCCCAGAATCACAAATTCACCTGATTTATTATCTGTAGATACTGCGATACTGCTTTCTAGTTTCTCAATTAGATTCTGCTTTATACTGTTCTTTATTTTTGGTCTTTTTGAGACAGGGTATCCCTGTAGCCCCAGCTGTCCTGGAACTCACTCTGTAGACCAGGCTGGCCTTGAACTCACAAAGATCCGCCTGCCTCTGCCTCCCAAGTGCTAGGATTAAAGGCGTGCGCCACCACGCCTGGCTATACTGTTCATTTTTTATCATACATTAATAAGTACATTCTCTTGAATAATTAATCTGAAAATTCACATTGTCATCATATTACACTTATAAAATAAAAGATAAAGAACTTAAAATTAGATGGTGATCTATTTTGAACTTTCATCCTTTCAAATCTCCTGTAATTTGAGCCACTCTAATCTATTTGCTCTTCCACAAATGTTGTAAAATGAAATGTTACAGTATTGATTGAAATATTTTAGTAATGAGTAGGAATATATAACTGCTAAAAATATTTGAATGCAGGATAATTTCTTAAGTATCACTATGTCATTTATAAGGCCATATAATTGAAAGTTTCAAAGGGAGCTCACCCATGCCCATTGTGGTATAGGGATATTTACCTCAAATGACCTCCAATAAACTCAGTCAGGATACATTTGTATTGTTAATGTAATGTGTTCAAAAATTTCTAACATCTTTCTTATTACAGTTTGATTCTGTGTATATGGGTACATTTGTGAATATGTATTTCTATGTGGTATTATGTTGAATGTGGCCGATATCATTTATATTTTCTTCATTTTACTTATGTAGTGGACTTTGTATTTTATTTACACTAAAGATTTAAATTCAAGAAAACATTCGAATATTTCATTTTCTCTTTGCCTTGATTTAAGCTTGATGGTAAATTAAGGAGGTCACATCACCATCTTATCAAACCTTTATTGGCCATACAGTATTAGGTTGATTTGTTTGGCCATATATACTATGATTTATTGCAATATGTTTTGGCACAATCTACTTGAGGAGCAATGTTTCTTTTTGTGTACACTAAAGTGTACACTAAGGTGTACACTTTACTCTGTGTTGTTATATGAATATATTTCTACTCTTTGTGATAGAAATTAAAAACAGTCAAGTAAGTGCAAGTCACTAAGACAATAGAAAAGGAAACACATCTGTTGACATTGGTCTGGATGTTACTTATCTGTGGTCAATAAAACTTAATTAAAATTATGTTGTAATGGATTAGACATGATTAAAACACATTTTACCTTGATTGGAACACTGACTGCTTAGTATCTGACCCCAATGGGAAAATGTAATGAAACATTAAATCTATGGGCAGGATTTTCAACGAATAAACAATGGAAATTATGTAGTATAATAGAAGCATTAGAAAATACTTAAGTATAGATTATATTATATAAAGATTTGTCCTTAAAAATGTTTCCAAATCATTTCAAGTATGTCTGAAGCCTTATATTCTGTCTATAGTACTTTATTTCCATGTTTTATATTGCTTTTATAATTTGGACAAAAAATTAATAACAATGCTAATACATCTGTCATGTGCAAATATATAGGCATCCAGAGTATCTGCAGTTCAAGATTAAAAGAAATAATTCTTATGCCTCTACTAGCTGAATATTCACTGGGATCTAATTATCTTAACTTCCTTAGGCATACACAGTTTATTACAGGAAATCTATAAAATACTGTATCAAAATAAAGAATTTACAATTGTTACAATGTATCTTGGGACCTAGTATAACAATGGCTACTTTAAAGGTAACATTCTAGTATACACTATCTAATAAAGACATTTCAAAAATACCAAAAAAGACATTTCTATAAAATCTACATTAATCACAATACCCAATTCCATTTTGTATTCTGTTCTTATAGGAAATTATATTCTATGGAACCAATAGAATATTGAATATTTTTTAAGGATTCCTTCTTGAACGTGTAAAAGCCCAGATCTTTTCTGGAATAAAATGGTATATGTTCATATTGTTTGAGCACATTAGAGATTTAAAGTTAAATGGAAATGATCAAATTAAAAGTTAATCTAGGGGCTGGAGAGAAGGCCTAGCGGTTAAGAGTGCCAACCACTCTTACAGAAGACCCGGGTTCGATCCCCAGCATCCACATGGCGGCTGAGAACCGTCTGAAACTCCAATTCCAGGAGAACTCCAGTTCCAGGGGAATCCGACACCCTCTTCTGACCTCCGCAGCATTGCATGACACAGGTGCACAAACCTGCATGCAGACAGTACATTCATACACATACAGAAATAAATAAAATAATAAAAAAAAACAGTTAATCTAAAGATCTGAGCAGAGAACTCTCAAGAGAAGAATATGGCTGAAAAAAAACTTAAAAAGTATTCAACATTATTAGTAATTATTAGTAATTAAGGATACAGCTTTGCATCGAGTAGGATCTACCAGAAAGTGGCAACAGAAAGGTTGGCCTGTCCAAACATTGAAAGGAAGAAAAGCCTCAGATTGCTACAAACATCAAACCCCTCTGTGGATCCTACTTGTAAGAACTATGTATAATGAGTCCTAACAAAACTTACCTTCTAGGAGCCACAAAGTTTTTAATACGAGAGACTTTCTTACCTCCCCCCCCATAGAACAAGGAGAAATATGATGATGATGTCGTTCTCCAACTGTAAATTGGAGACAACTATTATAGAGGTAATCTCTTATAAAACAGGTAAAACTGCCTTCTTGAATTGACTAATAGACATAGGAACTGTGAAAAGGATTATTCTCTATTCAGAATCAAATATAATACTAAAGTCTCATTAATCTATGCACTTAAGCAAAACATATTAATGCAGGAGCTCTGACATCAGCAATGGATTATTCCACCAAGGATATGTTGGCCAGGGGATCCAAGCCCCCACAAAAGGTAAAGGCTCCTTGCCTCTAAACTGGGATACCTTCAAGAAGAGAGGTGATATGGCCCTGCTGTCGAAGACCTGATGTTAACATGGGAAAGATGTATTGAGACCACACATGCAAGTGTACAGATGGTCTCTAGAATACCAGAGAGTGTTACCAAAGGCCACTATACCAATAAAGGAAATATGGGTCTCTTTGAGTCAAGCAAGACTCCTCCGTCAGCACCAGCTACACCTCACCTGCCTGGAAATACTGTGCAGCAGAGGCAGACATATGCCTGCATATCCCAAATCTAATTGGCTATTGGCTCTCTCCTTGGAGGAATAACCCACAGCTGATGCCACAAGCTTACACCCTCTAACGTTCAGGAGATGTTATAAGGCACAGTAAGACCCTGTCATATTCAACAGAAAAAAATGTAATTCATGGATTAACATACCATCCAAACATCTGTGTCTATACCAAAGTAACCTACGATAACAATTAGTACTGTTTAAATACCTATATATCTAATTGCTTGTGCTTCATTAGTAGGATCAAAAGGTTATTCCTGGACAAACTGTCATCCCATGAAAGAAAACAGCCAGAATTGAGCAGAGTCCAAGACAACAGCTCCAGAGAAAGTAGACTGTTTTGCTTCTCATCCACCTGTGCCCCTTTTCTAATCCTAGGGAACAATCTGTGGAAGAGGGGGCGTGGTAGAATGTAAGGGCTGTGATTGGGGTGAATGGTGAAACTACAGCAATATAGCCTGGACACTCATTTGATCAACTTGATTGAACAAACAAGCCCCCCTGCTGGATGGTGGGACCAAGGTGCTGTGTGGGTTTGGGCACACCTGCTTGCAAATTGGTTTTACATGAAAGATGCTTGTACTCATAAGTTATCACTTATTGCTAAAAAATGGGAAAAAGAACTGAGAGAAAGATGCAGAATAGTTATGGCAGAATGCATGATCTGGGATGGGGTGGGGTGGGGGCAAGGGAAGGGGAAATATGCCTGAACTGAATTGGAAACTGATGTATGAAATACACAAAGCATCAAAAAAAAAAGTATTCAAAATCATTAGTAATTAAGGAAATGCCAATAAAAACCACTTTAAGACTGGCTATGATCAAGAAGAGAAATGATACCAAATGTTGGAGAGGTTCTGGAGAGAGGGGAATACTCATTCCTGCTGGTGGGATTGAAAACTCTTCCAATCCCTATGGAAAAGAGTATGGAGAACTCTTAAAAGACCATTAATGAACCTACCATTTGACCAAGTCATACCAGTCCTGGGTGTATGCCCAAAGGATGCATCCTATGGCAGAGATGTGTGTACAACCAAGTTTGCTGCTGCTATTTTCACAACAGGGCCTGGGAGCTACCTGAGTGCCCCTCAACTGATGACTGGATAATGAAAATGTGGTACATTTACACAATGGAGTTCTATGCACCTATAAAGAAAGATGACATCATGATATTTGAAGGTAAATGCATGGAACTAGAAGCTGTTATGCTAAGTGAAGTAACACAGACTCAAAAAACAAAGTGTGTTGTCATTCATCTGTGGATCCTAGTACCAAATCCTTATATGTAAGTTAGGTAGGTAATTTGTTAGTAAAAATAACACCACATTGACTGATATTGTTATAGATATTGCTTATAGATTATGTCCCTATTTTTCTCAGTTCTAAGATTTGGATTCATGGAGGGAAAAAAATCTCTTTTTAAAAAGTACATTATAACATACATCAACTTGCTATGTAATTGAGGACTATAAAGTTATATTTCTTCGTACCTACTTGCAAGTTTACTGTCAAACTGTGAATCCCTAAACGTGTTTTAGAACTAACCTATAGTTTATTTTCAGACTGTGTAAATCTGATATAGGTATGGAGTGTATATATGTATATTTTGGAGTAATATAAAATTAAATGGACCAAAAAAAGACTTGTTTGAAGAATAGACCAAAAAAGTAAACTTCTGCATCAAAAAGTTAAAAAAGACTGAGAAAAAGATTCAAGACAGGAGATAACATGTATGGCAGAATGCATGACTTCTGGGGGTTACAGGGATAGGGACTGGGTTTACATTTTATTAAGAAATGTTATATGAAATGTACAAAAGCTCAATAAAAAAGAAGTCATTGGATTCCCCTGGAGCTATAGCTACAGACAGTTGTTAGTCACCCTGGTCCTCTGCAATAGCATTGGTGCTTTTAACCAATGAGCCACCTCTCCAGCCCAAAATGAACTTAATTAGAGACCCTGAAATCTGATATGAGGCTTGGAACGCTAGCTGCCCAGCATCACCAGAATATATATATATATATATATATATATATATATATTAGATATATAGTGTGCATAGCAGATATATCTATATATAGAGTCTCATCTAGGCGGAGAGAGCGAGAGAAGAAATATGTTACATATATATAGATGAGAGCTAGAGATAGAGAGAGGAGAGAAGAGAGGAATTAGATATACATTATAAATGAGAGATATAATAGATATA